>JABSTT010005242.1:0-18256 GCA_013339685.2 Hyalomma asiaticum
ATTGTCTGTTCAGTTTGTACGGCAGGCCCACCTTGTAGCGATACAAAAATGACATTTATGTGTTGGAAATAAATAAATAAATGAAACGCCTCGCATGCATAATTTCATCGGACGCCAACCCAAAAACGACGTCTGCAAGCAAAAATAACGTATGCCACATATGAAAGGTTCGCAGCAGCGCAACGGCACAACTCAAGTAGCAAAAACGTGCGCACGTGATACTGAGTGTGGGTTCGGTTCTTACGAGAACAAGACATGCAAAAAGGAGTATGTGACGTGAAGGTCAATGTAACAAATGGAACGATCTGCACTTAAAACACAAAGCTCCCTTTTCCTTATGGGAGTAAGAAAGAACAATAAGTAAACCTTACATCCAAGTGGTTCAAGTTTCCCGCCGAACTCTCCGACACTCCAACCGTATCGTCTCATGGAGCAAAAGTCGAAAATTGGACTAAACATAGGCGTACGGCGTTTCAATTTACCTTGTATTCAGTCGGTTCAAACATCGCGGGTAGCCATGGATAGGAACCAACCTAAAATTCCACATCGGCACTCGTTGCAACAGAATGTAGATGTTACGGAGGCAAGATGGTGTTCCGTGATTTTCGAATGTCAAGTGAAAGATCTCTACAGCGTTCCCAGCCTTCAGAACAACCCTTGCTTGCTGTTCAGATTGGCTTAGACAAGGCGCAAGACTGCTCTCCTTGCCCACGTCGTCGGTCCCTCCCTGCGCGCTTCTCTGCGCCCCTGCGCGTGCCTGGGAGTTGTTTAGCCATGACCACGGCCATTTCGTCGACCCACTTCGTCACAGAGGGAGCGTCCAGCTTTCCCCTTTTCTGGCGGACGTTGTCGCCGTATCAGCGGTCGCCGGCACCCTCCTGAGTAGAAGACTCTGTGTGGGAACGGTCGCTTGCTCCACAACTCTCGGAAAATCCTCCAATCCCCCATCCATGCAAACCGGGAGCATCCATGGACCAACAGCAGCCCATGTCTCCCAGGCGACCTTCAACTGGACGTTGGACAAGAGACCAAAACGCTATTCAAGGCCGTGCCACCATTTTGTAAACAGGCCCCAGCCGACTCGGTCGTGCTGGCTAGCCCTGTATTCACCCGTTAAAACCCTTTGCTATAAAGCTGCTTCGTTCTCCAAATGCTCGTGGTTTGCCTATCCGGCTGCTAAGTGTTGCTAGACCGCACACAGCGACGTCGGTGGAGATCCTGCCCACCCGTTAGCCACGTCACGGTACCTTCACTTCACAACGGAGTGTACATTGCCTTCGTAGTGCAACATTTGCCCCTGCTCGCTTGCTTTGCCGAGCACTGCGTAAAATATCCACGCGTCTCCACGAAATGAACCATGACGAGTAGGCGAAGCACTTGGGATCGTTCGGTGTTACCGTAAGTGACCCGTGACACTGCCCACTCATGCATGTAAATGAGTGACAAAGCGTGTGTATATTTGCACACGCGTTGTCATTTATGCTCCTGGTGTTTATGAGGTTTCTGCGCTCCCACGTCGTAGATCGTGCCGAGTTCCGGATTACTTTTAGTTTACGCGCAAGCAGCAAATCATTATGGTTCAACTACGCACAAGAGAAATCTCCCACCAGCACTACATTGCAGGTCAAGATCCAGTGCCTATATATACGAGGTTGCCGGTGAACGGTTGTGCAGAGCGAGCAGTCGGTTCTTTTTTCAATCAGGAAACTCGCTCGCAGACGCTGCCTGCGTCTGCGTTGTCTTTAGCAGGCGAAGGCGCGTTCTAGTTCCTTGGCAGCCGGTAAAGTGTTCACTGCAGAAAGAGCGTTTCCATAGTCAACGCGCGACGTTCGCTCTCTCCCACGACAGCAGACGCCACTGCCTGGGTGCACTGCCCTTGGGATCGGCCCACACATTTACCGACGAACGCGGGTTTCATCCCGGCCGCAGAGGTCGCATTTTCGATGGGGGCGAAAACGCCAGAGGCCCGTGTACTGTGCGTTGTCAGTGCACGTTAAAGAACACTAGGTGGTCAAAATTTCCGGAGCCCTCTACAACTGTTCTTTTTAAATGCGGAGCATTTCTTAGTCGCACGATGTCGCGCTTCGGCGGCGTCGTCCACACCCCCACTGCGCATGCTCGGCTCGTCTCGTGCCGGCCCACCGGGCGTTCAGCAAGCCGAGCATGCGCAGTGGGGGTGCGGACCTCTCCCCCGTACTCCTCTCCCTCGAACGCGGGCGGTGTGTATATAGACGCTTTTCCGCAGCGGCGAACGGGCGCTGCCATGTTTGAACACGTGATCTAATGGCCTTCCCCTTTCTACTTCCTCTTCACCGTCGCCGACGGCCGCCCGCTTCTCGCCGTAGGCCAGGGCAACGGACGCCACACGCCACATCTTGAACGCGCCGCCGAGGGGAAGGCCATAGGGTGCTTCGGTGCGGTGGCGCCATCTAGTTTGCTTAGACAAACTAGCTGCGGAAAATCGTCTATAAGCGGCGGAGCGCACGTTCGGAATTCAATCCATCACTCGGGCAGCGCGACGCTTCTGCGAAACGGCAACTCCGAGCTGCGGATTTCTAACTTCGTGCACGAGAAGCAGCGGCGAAACGTGAGCAGCGAGCTTTTAGGGCCCAACCGCATGCGCGCGATTTTCGAGCGACAGCGACAAGCGACAGCGACAAATGAGCTCCGTCGCGCTGTCGCGTCGCGGCGGCTGCAACCACATGTTGGCGACAAAGTGCCATTGTTGCTAGATTGAAAACTATCGCGTGCACGCACGTAAATTGCAAAAAAGAATTTAAAACTAGATAAATGACCAGATGATAAATTTATTATTGCTTTTTTGTGAGAAAAAAGACATAAAAATGTTCGGCGACTCCCTCTTTTTCGCAATCTTTTGTTTAACCGCGACAGTAGTACCTGCAGTGATCTCGAGGGGGCCCCCGGATGCTACGCCGCTACGCTACGACGCACTTTGGAAACTGCGTCGTAGATGTTTGACTGCGCATCCCATCGCTGTTGCGATACGACGCCACGCTACTTTTTTGAGTAGCTGGGACTTGTAGTGTGGGCTCGACATGTCCCATATAGCGTTTTCTTTTTTAACTTCGTCGATGAGACGCTCGTTGAAGTCGTGCTTCTCGAGGTTCGACATATCTGCCTCGGACAGAGTAGGCCTACCTCGCACAACGACGTTGTTTACATTGCAGCAAGCTACCACCATTGCAGTAAGCTACCACCGAAGCATCAAAACAAGCCGTCGATAACAAGATTAACGACAAAATACGGCCGCTGCCTCACTCTCCGCGTGAGATGTGGTTCTAAAGAAGGTAGTCTATACCTTGCAGTCCTTAAATAACGCGCGGATAACAAGCATCAAGAGCAAATTGCAACCGAAGCGAGGATCAGGCGTGCCGCCATGTTGCCGGAAATCGTCACGCTCACTTCCGGGCGACAAGCGATCTTTTCTAGTTTTCCAGCAGCGCGCGACGCGACGAGCGACAGCGACGGATGGGGCTTCGCGACAGCAAATCCTGTCGCTCGTAGCTGTCGCTTGTCGCTGTCGCTCGAAAATCGCGTGCATGCGGTTAGGCCCTTAGACCCCAGGTACGTGAGCGAGAAGCGGCGTGCAAACGTCGTCAACGAGACGCGGATCCGGACGCTGCTCGTGGACGCAAGCGCCCACCTTGGTGCCGTCCAATACAACGACGGCACCAAGAAATAAAGACACACTTTAACTTTACACTCCTTGCCTTCGCTTCTCCTTCGTTCAATAAATAAGAATAATAAAGACAAAATAACAATTAAGCATTCCCAAACCATGCCCAATTACGCAACATTCACGCGATACCCCCACCACTCTGCGACGCATTTACTCCAGTTCCCCCCGTGGGAAGATGCGGGCGGCATTTTTCTCCTTCCTATCTCTTTCAGTCCCTTTCCGCTTCTCCCACCGACGCTTAGCCGTCCTCCCGACATGGGCTGCAGAAATTAGCGTCCTTTCCTAAACCGAACTTCAATCATCATCCACACATGCGCACACACAGTCTGACTGCACTGCCTCCAGGATGGGCCAACACATACATGCTAGGGGCACCGCAGCGCCCTTAGCGGTCTCCACTCAAACTGAGAGCACGCGCCGCCTCGTCTTCATTCATAACAAGGTGCACTCCATGACTGTCGCTGTCGAAGAGAGAGAGATCGCGCGCCGAGAGCGAGCGACATCGCAGCGCCCCTTGTGGTCTCCACTCAAACCCAGAGCACGCACCGGGAGCGATGGATGGGTGGATGGATGTGAGGAGCCTCCCCTTTATAACACGGCGGTAGCCCGCGGACCACCACGCTCTACTTATCTTTTCCTCTACAGACGTTTGCTTTCCCGAATCACACATATCTTCACAACAAATTTTCCTCCTCGCCTACCTATTTTATCTATTGTTCAACTGTGATGTAGCAATCTTACCTGGACTACCTTGCGTTTCTGTTTGCTCCATACTTTTGCACCACCAATACTCTAAGCGCCTTTTACATATCTCTATCACCGATATGTTCAGCTTTCCTGTGCTATTCCTGCAACCCATGGCCTCACGTAGGGTAGTGTGCAAAGCTACACCTGGGTGGCTAGAGGCGATGCGGTAGCCTATAGCGGGCGCATCAAGTACTATGTCACGATGGAGGGACAAGGCTCGAGACTGAGGAGCTTCGCCCCTAAAAATGTGGATGACCCTCCAGACCCATCGGTAAACACGAATGTGGATTGTGTCTTCACATAAACATTTCAATGTTTATTGTAGGTTAGAGGGAAATTCCTCATTTCGGTCGGTATGCGCTTGTACGTCAACCTTCGACGTGGATGAAGTCACGTTCACGCATCGCTCCTTAACATTCATGACCAACCCCTGGTGCTTGTGGTAGCTGAAGTTCTTTACGTAATAACTGGACATGCTCGATGTTTACGTAAATTCCGGGCGACAAAGGCATCAACCATGTTTACTTGCGCCACATTGACCCGCAAACGTCGTGGCCGGCTTTGAGCGCTTAACGTGAAGTTTTCTTCTTGCCATCACGCCCCCACAGCAGGCAGCGGCCGCGGCGAAACGTCATCCTCTATGGATGGATGGAGGATGGATGGATGGATGGATGCTATGAGCTTCCCCTTTGTAACGGGGCGGTGACATGTGCGCCACCAGGCTCGTAAGAAGATTTAAGAACTTTTTTTTCTCTTTTAATTTTCCTCATGCCTTTTAAATTTACTTCAATCAAATCGGTCATCCCATATCAAAAGCGGAATTTCATATCCCAGTTCCCTGCCCCTTATGGCAGAAATTCCATATTTTTCCCTATAATTATTTTTGTCCGTTCTCTCTAGTTTTCTGCCACCAGTATTCTAACCGTCTCTTACTTATTTCAATCGCGGCTATGTTCAGCTTCCCGTTGTTCGCCCTAAAACCCAAGGCTTCATGTAGGGTGGTGCCCAAACGTACACCTGGGTGGATATTTCCGCATTCAATCAGAACATGCTCTGTCGTTTCCCTATCTTCCTCACAGCATGTGCATTTTTCTTCTTCTTTACTGAATTTCGGATGGATGCTATGAGAGTCCCCTGTGTAACGGGGCGGTGACATGTGTGCCACGAGACTCGTATAAAAAATTTAACAACTTTCCTCCCCTCTGTCTTTAAGTTGGTCTCATTCCTTTGAAACCTATACTTCAACTAAATCTATCATACTATAGCAAAAACGTAAATTCATAGCCCAATTGTCTGCCCTTTATGGTAGAAAGTCCTTATTTTTCACTGTAGTTATTTTTGTCCGTTCTCTCTAGTTTTCTGCCACCAGTTTTCTAAGGCTCTCTTATTTCAATTGTGAATATGTTCAGCTTTCCATTGTTCTCCTTAGACCCAAGGCTTCATGGAGGGTAGTGCGCAAACATACACCTGGGTGGATATATCATCATTCAGTCAGAACATGCTCCGTCGTTTCCCTATCTTCATCACAGCATGTGCATTTTTCTTCTTCTTTACTCAATTTTGCTTTATAACTACGCGTTCTAAGGCAGTCCGATCTCGCTTCAAACAGCAAAACGCTTCCTCTTCAATTATCATAAAATGCCTCCCTTTTTACTCCGTGTTTCCCCTTTCGGTAGTTATTCAGAGTCGGTTCTTTCCATCGCTGCCACGCAGTAAATCTTCTCCGCCTCTCTGTCTTTTCCCTTTACGCTCTTGTTTTCAGTTCTCTTAGAGCCGTATATTTAATGGCGAGCCTCCTATTTCTCTTTCTCCACTGCGTGTCAACGCTCTTTCTATATAAATAACGTAACACCTTCACTGCCCACCTACTCTCTTTCATACTCCTTAGACTCTATTCAAACCTTATTTTGCTCTGGGCTTCCCTTGCCTCACAAATCGCCCATTCCATATCGCCCTTTAAAGCCTCATTTGTCGTTTTCCCATGAGCACCCAACGCGAGGCGTCCCACAGTTCTTTGATTCACATGAATTCCTGACTGTACCTCTGGCGTCATGCACACCACTGAGTTCCCAAATGTAAGCCCCGGTACCATTAGCCATTTTCACAGGCCCTAAGCACCTCGTACCTATTGTATCCCCATAACGCTCTGTGCTTTATTATTGCAGCGTTCCTCTTTCCCTTTGCTGCAAAGGCTTTTTCGTCTACCTCCATGTATCTATCACCCACATTTACCCATACTCGAAGGTACTTGTATTTGCTTAATCTCGGTATTCCTTGGTCACCGCCTGCTCAATCTCACGCCGCTCAATCTGCTCAATCATCACGCCGCCCTTTTTGTGTAACAGATTAAAACCAATGTTGCTTTCTCCTAGTGCTTTTTCCATTCTAACCATGTACAGCATGAACAAGATCGGCGACAAAGGACATCCCTGCCTCAGCCCCTTGCTAATATCAGCGTTCCCTATGCTACTGATTCCTTCACATTCTATGCAAACTGTATTTTCCTGATATATCTCCCTCAAAGGCTGTACACAATCGTCGCCTATGCCCATTCCTTCCAATATTTCCCACAATATTTCCTGATTAACATTAATATATTTCCTGATAACACGACGAAAGGGGACAGGCGACACGGCTCCCCACGCCCGCTTCGAGGTGCACTTTGAAGCATTCCTGGAATGATGCGTCATTCAGGGGAGGCGAAGCCGCACAAGAGCATCTTACTTCTCCTCTCCTCGATGGCAGCACCATTTCAGGCACGTTCCAAAGAACACCACGCGTGCGCCAAGGTAGAGGGACACAAGCGATGAGAAAGAGCATAAGCTGCGCTCAGAGATCCCTGAGCGTGTGCGCCGATAGCTCAGTGGTAGACGACCGGTCACCCTTCGTCGTGGCGCGGGTGCTGCGACTTCCATTCCCAGCGTACTTATTTAAATTTTTTGCGTGTTTTTATTTGCAGTTCTTACATCTAAAATTTACTACCTCACTTTCATTACGGAAGTGACGCAGTGACGCCGTGGTGGACCCCTGCATGAAACACTCTCGTGTTAAAAAATCGCAGATCCCACGTGCAGTAGGAAACAAGTGCCGTAAAACTGATCTTTATTGTTTCCTTGCTATACCAATTTTGGTACATATGAAGTAAACGAAACGGCCGCAAGAGCACCAAGACTGTTGCATGTAAACCATGCCGCTCATGACACGCATGTGATGACTGTAATGCTATGACCTGTCATTTGCATTCGTCACGTACTCGTGTTGTGCCATAGCAATATTAGTATACATCCCATTAACGAAACGAGTGGCATGTACATCACCGCTCATGACTTGATTTTAATGTTATGACCCGTCATTCTTGTTTGCCACGCGGTAATGTTGTGACAAACCATTTTTCTTATATATACTATTAACGAAACGGCCAGCAGAGCACAAAGACCATGGCATGTAAATCATGCCGCTCATTACTTGCATATCACGATTTTTACGTTATGACCTGCCATTTATATTCTTCATGCAGTCATGTTCTGCCATAGAAATATATCGTGCACAGCCCAATAACGAAATGCCCAGGATAGCACCAAGACCGGGGCATGTAAATCATGACGCTCATGACATGCATTTCATGAGGCTCATGTTGTGACGTGTCATTCATGTTTGTCACGCAACCATGTTGTGAAATACCAATTTTCGTATACATCCCATTAACTAAACCGCCAGGAGACCACCAAGACCGTGGCGTGTAAATAATGCCTCTCATTACATGCATATATCATGACTTTCATGTTATGACCTGTATTTTATAATCTTCATGCAGTCATGTTCTGCCATACCAATATTTGCATCCACCCCATTAACGAAACGGCCAGGAGAGCGCCAAGACCATGGCGCCGCTCGTAAATAACGCCGCTCGTGACACGCATTTCATGATTTTCATGTTACGACCTGTCATTCATGTTTGCCACGCGGTCATATTGTGACATACCACTTTTTGCATACATGCTATTAACTAAACGGCCCGGAGACCTCCAAGGCTGTGACATGTAAATCATGCCGCTCATGAAATGCATAGCATGATTTTCATGATATGACCGGTCAATCGTGATTGCCACGCAGTCATGTTGGGGCATACCAATTTTCCTATACATCCCATTAACGAAACTTCCAGGAGGGCACAAAGTCGGAGGCGCCTAGATAGATAGATAGATAGATAGATAGATAGATAGATAGATAGATAGATAGATAGATAGATAGATAGATAGATAGATACGCGCAAGTTCGGCGAAATTTGTTAAAAAATGCTTCGCATTTAAAGAATGCCAGTGACGCGGAGTTCCACACATTGGAGCCGTAGCCGCATTCTCAGAATCAATGCGCTGAGCGACGATAGTAAAGCGCGCGTTGACAGTGTTATAATTCGAAGGGACCATTGGCGGCAGGATCCGAACGGACAAAAGGAATTTCGCGGTGGGCTGTTGTTCGGCCTGCGTTGCCGTGCGAGGCTATTTGACAGCCGCAAACGTTTTTTCCAGACACAAGGTGTGGCGACCGTAAGGGCCTATTCTCGCTCAGCCCGCACTACGTTCCGCACGCGTGCGGAGGGCGTGCGGAAGGGTGAAAACGGTTGTCAAAAGGATCGAATCACGAAATATCGAAGTTGGTGGGGCTTGCGTGACCCCACCGACTTCAATAATCCGTGATTCAATCCTTTTGACAGCCGTTTTCACCCTTCCGCACACTCTCCGCAAGTGTGCGGTTCGGCGTGCGGGCTGAGCGAGAATAGGCCCTAAGGGAGTAACGAGATAGACTTGCGTGGTGTGCCTGCATTGGCGAAAGAGCAGATTCGGCGTCTTCGAAGCCTCGAAGAGAGGGAGAGAGTAAAAGAAGGGCGTGCTGCGTGTGATTTTCTTTTGAGTGAAGGACACTGCTAACATGAAAGTGGGGACTCGAAGGTCGGCCTCAGCGGTTGCAACCCGGCCTGTCCAGCCTGCATGTGGAACGCCAGTGGAACGTTTACAGAAATAACGTCGTTCCCTTTGCCGTTACATTTAAATGTATTGCGCTACTGTTACAGTTCCACCAACACTTAAAGGAACGATGGAGTTCTTTCGTTCCTCTAAAAAGGAACTAGTTCTAGGAACGCCGTTCCTTGGAACGACGTTCCGTACCACACTGCTCACTACTTCCATCGCGCGACCATGCCAAAATGGCTGAGCACAAGAAACTGAAGCGCTAACCCGCTAACTGATGTAGCATAGGGACCTTGGAGAGGGCGGTGCGTCACGTTGATAGGTCTAGCGAGGTAGCGGTAGTTAGCAGCGGTGACAGCGCGCGGGCAGTCAATCGAGCGCGCACGCACGCACATACACACACGCACACACAAATGCGCGCACGCGCACGGCGGCGGAGCGTCCCTACTGACACGTTATGTATTCGTAGCTACAAGGTGAAGCGGAGATACACGGCGAATCTCACTCAACTAGGCCAGCAAAGCTATCGTTTTAAAAAGACCTTGCCGCCGGTCCTAAAGGAGCCTCCGGCCTCGCTTTACCAGCGCGATGATCTCACCAATGGGGCCACCACGGCGCCGTTTTAGATGCGAAGCATTTCTTGGCAATCTTGAGCAACTTTGAACGTTATCTATCTATCTATCTATCTATCTATCTATCTATCTATCTATCTATCTATCTATCTATCTATCTATCTATCTATCTATCTATCTATCTATCTATCTATCTATCCGCCTAGGTGCTCTCCTGGTCGTGTCGTGTGCCAGAGGCTATCTCTGCTGCGTCAGAAGGAACAGTCCACAAGGTCGTCTTCCCTTCTCAAACGCACAGAATTTTCCATGCAATTTTACTGCAGTTGTGCTATTGCCTATAGTATCATATAATTCTTCCTGGTGATGTTGACATCTGTTCGTATTTTTCGTTTCCTTCCCACGAAGATGTCGGATTCCATTGGCGGTATGTTTAAATAAAATTAGGTTTATTGGCGGCCAAGGACGATGCGGCTTTCAGCAGTGGTACAGCATACGAATGCGACGGGCGTCGCTGTCGCTGATTCTCTTTTTGTTGAAGACTGCCACGAGCCGACCTCCGTCCTTCGCCAGCAAGGTGAACAGGCCCGGCGAACGTGCGAAGAACTCCGAGCCATACAGCATTATCGAGTCCAAGTCGAAAGGCGTAAGCAGCCGGTGCTCAAAGGGCCTCATCTTCTTAAAATTGTGCTCCCTCCCTGCAAACGGAATCAAATACAGAATAGGAAAAGTATGTGGAAATGACTGTTAACGTTATCGATACATGCAACGACACACTCAAATCATTTGTCTAGCGAATGTTTAGATTAGATCAGTACATAAAGGGCAGTATTTTTATATAGCCTGTAATGACTACACAAATCTAGCCCTGCATACGTATATGAAAAACACCACGAATTCAGCAAGACTAATCGGTAATCCAGGTCGCGGCATCATGCCCAACTGCACAGCTGGTCTCCTTGTGCGTGTCAACCATTACTACGGCTATTTATGTAATCGGCAATACTTGAAAATTCACAACGAGGGCAAACCAGAAGTCGTCCGTGCCTCTCTGTTGAAAGTGCAAACCAGCCCCAAAGGAACACGGATGGAACAGCGAAGTGACACACACAACGGCTGGACCGCATGTAACAACTGGCCCAGAGTTCAACACTTCTACAATGCTCTTAACCGGTTGGCTGCGATCAGCTGTTTGCTGGAGTCTGTACTCGGAGTCAGAGAGGCGTGTGAGGCCGACTGTCCTGTTAGTCCCTCCTGAAGCAGGTATTCTTACCAGTGACATCACCGACCATTATCCTATTCTTCTTAATACTACTTCTACTAACATTTCCCGAGCTGCGTTCTTTTACAAACTTGTTTTGGATAAGGAAGCACTCATCGAAACCATTACTAAGTCAGAGTCGCCCTCTGTAAAGGAAACTGGCGACCCTCAAGATGCATCCTCGTGCTTTCTGTCTTTACTTTCACATTACTTTGTTTCCCATTCCCACATGAAAAATGCAAGAAAATCTATGCGTCACCAAGAAACCCATGGCTAACTGATAAGTCACTTAAAGCATTGCGCAGGCGCGAGAATCTTTACAAAAATAAAAACCAAGAAACAGCCCTTCAATGTTAAATTAAAAGCACGGTACAAGAAATATTGTAGCAATCTCTGTGCACAGTTAAAAAAGGCAAAGATATTTCAAACAAGAATATTAGAATGTGGAAGTAACTCTGACAAAAGACGGAAAGTGATAAAGTCTTGTCTAAACACAAACGTCCATCAAGGAAACATTACTTCAATAATTCGTAACGGTATTGTGCACTCAAGTTCTCGCGGCATTGCTGACGCATTCAGTGGTTTCTTTTTTTTTTTTCAAGCACTCTGGCATCTGACCAAGTTTCGGATTACCAAACCACCTGCCTACCCCGTTCCTTCTATTTGTTTCCCACTTCTCCTGAAGATGTAACCACCATAATTCGCCATATAAAGACCACAAGCACTGGCCTAGGTGACCTTTGTCGATCCCGTATAAAGTTAATTGCTGTCCCTATATTCTGGCAGATATTGTTAATCTAATATTTAAAACGGGGACGTTTCCCCGTGAACTCAGGCGTGCCGAAGTGACTCCAGTTTTTAAAAAAGGAGACCGTGCTTTGGTAACGAACTACCAACTCATATGTGCTTCCGTTTTTTGGTTAGACAATCGAGAAATTATTTGAAAAGCGCCTAACTAATTATCTCAATAAGTCTAATATCCTTACAGATTACCAGTTTGATTTTGTTCAGTGTATTATACTGATTTCGCTTTATTATTTCTCACTGAATTTCTAAAAGAAGGCTATTGGTGAATGCGCTTTAGCTGGATCAGTTCTTGTTGACTTAACTAAAACCTTCGGTACTATCGACCATCACATACTCTTCCTAAAGCTCGAAGCAATTGGCGCATCTGGTCCTGCTTTGTCGCTGATTCGTGGCTACCTCCTTAATAGAAAAAAAATAGTTGGTATTCCCGGTACTTTTTCAAAAAAAAAAAAACGATTAATGCCGGGTACCACAAGGGTATATTCTGGGCCCGCTATCTAGTTTTTAATTTTTATTAATGATCTACGTAATTTTATTACGCACTGTCAATGCATGCTCTATGCTGATGACATGACGATTTTTAGCTCCGACAAAACGTAGACTACCTAGTAGAGAAACTAAGTACTGATCTTCGCAACATACTACACCCGTGCAAACTAAAGAAATTACAGTTCAATCCTCCAAAAACCCAATTCATTTTCTTTTCGTCACATCTGAGATCGCTAGTGCCCGTTCCTACAATTTACATCCCACATCATTTGATACATGCCAGCAATGACTGTGTGTACCTTGGCGTAGGACTTGATAGGAACTTAAAATTCCTTAGCCATATTTAGATGTTAAAAAACTGTCCTATGGAGTATACGCATCATCCTTCGATCTCCCCCCTTTTTTTCACATTCCATTCTCTTGTCATTATATTACGCCTTTATTCATTCACATAATAATTAATGCATAACTACATGGGGTTATACTTACGATACTCATCTTGCATCGTTACAGACTGTTCAGAACAAAGCAATGAGAATCGTAAGTTTTAGCTGGTATAACACCAATTCCAAACAATTATTCCATGCTTACAGTATACTTACAGTACACGATTTAGCTAAATAGAATCTTGCCATCTTATTATTGAAGCATGTCAATAATGGATTGTCTATTTCCATTGTCCCACCTTCTTCATTGCTTAACCCTAACAACACAAGATTTGCCTTGCCAAAAATTTCATCTTGCCGAAAGTCCGCACAAACTACGGTAAGCCAACCGCCCATTTAAGCGCGTTTTCCTTGTGAAATTCTTTTTGTACGCCCTAAAATCAATGACTTATTGCTCATTTTATCAAAGAAATAAACAAAACTGTCATCAACCAATTTAACATTACATAATTTTTTACATAACTTCTAAAGCATAGAATCGTATTTTTATTTAATCTATTGTGCAAATTTCCTCTATTTATTATAGTTTATTACATCACTCGCTAGCATGCATATTGTATTATGTATTTGAAGTGTCCATTATCAGTTATCCTCCTGCGTGTCGATGCTATAAGTTTCGTTTCTTTTATACTAACTACGCACAGGAGGTCCCAGCTCAGTCTCCGACTCCGGAACCTGCTTCTGTATATTGAAACATCACTTGTTCCTTGTGATAATAATAAAATTTCTGATTTCTGACGGTCGCGAGTCGCGCCTGCAGCCTCGTTCCCGCCGCCACCACGAATAGAGGCGATCTGGAGCGCCGTCCAGTCTTCCTTCGAGCGCAACGAGTGATCGTGGAACCGTGCTTTTCTGGTATAGCTGGTGGTGTCGTGGCCCGAGCATATTTATCGCGTCGGTATGCGTGGTCGGCACACAATCCAGCATAGGATGGACGTCTTGTGCGCACTGTCTTAGACTTCGCCACAAAAAAACTTACTTACCAGTGGGGACATCGGCAAATTACTTGCAAAATGTAACTGCATTTATATTACTAATTACTTTGAAGGCAGGTTTGTCTTTTCGTCCACTTTAATTCCTTTCTACTTTCTCCACAATTACAATACCACAAGTAACTTCCCTTATGCTTTCCTAGTCTTCATTGTCTGTTTGCTCATTAAGTTGTTTCTAACAAATAAAGAACGAGCCCTTGACCCCTTCCCTTTCGTTATATCGTAGCTTGGGCCTCATTACGGCAGACTTGGTGCCTTAGGTAGCATGCGAGGGCTTATTGGGCAGCAGCCATCTCATCTAAGTTCACGTTCTACGTGACACCTCCTGGCAAGAAAGTGTGTTCTACACACGTCGTCTTGGCCACGAGTGGCGCTGCCTAACACTCACAGGATAATACGTACATAAATGCACTTTGTACATAAATACATTTCTACTCGGAACTGTACAGCTCTCAGACAGACCATACAACGTTAATAGAAATAGAACCAGAGGAGAACACCGAAATTCCATGTATAACCGCTGACGAAGTCAAAAAAGCTGCCAAAGGCATGTCCCGCGGTAAAGCAGCTGGTGACGATGGTATAACAGCCGACTTGATCAAAGATGGAGGAGATATTGTACTTGAAAAACTTGCATCGCTCTTCACGAAATGTATCAAGACATGTAGCGTACCGCGCAGCTGGAAAAATGCTAATATAATCCTTATCCACAAGAAAGGTGACATAAAGGACTTAAAGAATTACAGACCAATCAGCCTACTCCCAGTAATATACAAGCTATTTACAAAGGTAATTTCTACGAGGATAAGAGAAACACTCGACTTTAACCAACCGAGAGAACAAGCTGGTTTTAGGAAAGGTTACTCGACAATGGACCACAGCCACGCTATCAACCTAGTAATTGAGAAGTACGCGGAATATAACAAACCTCTTTACATGGCGTTTATCGACTACGAGAAAGCATTTGACTCCATAGAAATACAAGCAGTTCTAGAAGCTCTACATCGTCAAGGGGTACCTGGCGTATACGTGAAAACCATAAACAACATATACAAAGATTGCACAGCCACACTACTCCTACATGAGAGAAGCAGAGAAATCCCGATCAGGAGAGGTGTGAGACAGGGAGATACAATATCACCGATGCTATTCACTGCATGTTTAGAGGAAGTCTTTAAACGTCTAGACTGGGAAGAAAAGGGCATTCGAATAGACGGAGAATATCTAAGCAATTTAAGATTTGCAGATGACATTGTGCTCTTTAGCAATGATGGTGACGAACTACAAAACATGATCGATGACCTAACAGGGAAAGCATTAAAATTGGATTAAAAATGAATAGGCAAAAGACCAAAGTTATGCTCAATAGCTTAGCTAAGGAACAGGAATTTAAATCAACAATGAACCCTTACAATGTGTAAACGAATATGTATATCTGGGACAGTTAACATCAGGAACTCCTACCCAGGAAAATGAAATTCTCCGTAGAATAAGGCTGGGCTGGAGCGCATTCGGAAGGCATTACGAAATCATGACCGGACACTTACCGCTCTCATTAAAGCGAAAATTATTCAATCGCTGCATTCTCCCAGTACTAACGTACGGTGCAGAAACGTGGAGGATAACTAAAAGACTAGAGATGAAACTAAGGAGCGCGCAACGTGCAATGGAAAGAAAAATGATAGGGGTAACGCTAAGAGATAAAAAACGAGCGGAATGGATCAGAGAACAGACAGGAGTAGCCGATATTATCTTATCAATTAAAAGAAAGAAGTGGACCTGGGCAGGACATGTCATGAGGAGGAAGGATAATAGGTGGACAGTAAGAGCAACGGAATGGATACCACAAGAGGGAAAACGCAACAGAGGTAGGCAAAAGGTTAGATGGAGCGATGAAATTAAAAAAGTTTGCGGGCATAAAGTGGAACCAACTGGCTCAGGATAGGGTGGATTGGAAATCGTTGGGAGAGGCCTTCGTCCTGCAGTGGACCTAAACAGGCTGATGATGATGATGATGATGATTATGATGATGATGATGATGATGATGATGATGAAATACACAATAAAGTGGACGGGGGGACGAGCGCCTTTGTAGCTCAGTTGGTAGAGCATCGGACGCGACATCCGAAGGTCGTGGGTTTGGGTCCCACCGAAGGTAGGTTTGTCTTTTCGTCCACTTTAATTCCTTTCTACTTTCTCCACAATTACAATACACAAGTAACTTCCTCTATGCTTTCCTAGCTTCATTGTCTGTGTGCTCATTAATTACTTTGGTAGAATTTCTTAAAATGCGTTAATTACCTACAAATCACAAGCTGGCCAAGCGTATGACGTCAATTTATTATTGCTTTTGAAAAATAATGATATTACTTTGAAATTACTTTAGCGAATATCCACTCAAGCATGGCGCGTATACTTTTTGTTTACAGCGTAAATGTACTGCTTTTCGGTGGCCTCCATTGCTCTCACACATGATGGTTGGCGCTCAGATTTAAATTATCGTTACTTTTCATTCGGTTCTTGGTGAACTTTTTTTATGCTGTCAGAGAATCGGACATGCTAGAACTTAGCCCAAGGTAACTGGAAAAGGAATGAGTAGTGACCATGAGATAACTCGCTTGAACGAATTCATTCCACAACTAAATTAGCAGTCCTCAAAGGCAATTCATTACCTACTTATTACAGCAAGAGCTGGTTTGGTTACTGTAATTTCATTATTGTGATGTATTACTGCAAAATCCTTCTTATCAGAGCGCTGTGAATGCGATGCGGCACGTTAAATACTGGTAAATTGACTGAAATTCAACGTGACTCCACATTCGAGGGTAAGCGCGATTTTGCTAACCGAACGTCACTGGATATTTGTATCCTTAAGTAACCGTTCACAACCAGTCACCATTAGCAATGAAACATCCAGCGCTACCCCCGTAACTTCAGGCGTCCCTCAAGAGTCCGTACTTGGCCCACCACTGCTTTCGATTTACATTAATGACCTACCATTGCATGTGTCCTCTAACATCCGCATGTTTGCAGACGATTGCGTAATTTATCGTAAAGTTAATAGCGTTTCCGATAACACATCACTTGAAGATGACTTGCGAAACGTGCAAGAACGGTGTAGCCTGTGGCTAATGGAACTAAATCCTAACAAATGCAAAACTGCCTCTTTTCACCGCCGTAAACATCCACTTATTTTCTTTTTCCGAATTGCTAACGACAACCTTGAACTGGTTCCTCCTTAAATGCCTCGGAATAACCCTATGTAGTGACTTAACACATAACTAACACAATCTCATTTGCTAATGAAACACCCGGGTTCCTAAAACTCCATCTGCGCCACGCCCCTCAAAATGTAAAACTACTCGCACATGAGTATCTCATCAGGATGAAATTAGAATACGCATCCCTCATCTGGAACCCGCGTCAAATGCATCTCACCAATCAACTCGAGTCGCTTCATAATCGAGCTACAAGATTTATTCATCGTAAGTACTCATACGACGTCAGCATATCGACACTCAAAACAAAATCCGGATTTTCATTACTCGCATCTCGTCACCACACTGCTAGCATTTATTTTGTCTTTTTCATAAGTTCTTTTACAGCTCACTCGGCCAGCAACCACACATCCTCCCGCCGATACGCATCTCCTGTCGCACCGGTCAGCCGTTGCGCGCCCACGTGCTAGCACCGTCACTTTTCGTCCTCATTCTTCTATCGTGCAGCAACAGACTGGAATGGCCTTTCCAGTGTCATTACAACCATCACTTTTCCCTCCACTTCTTTGGGCACTTTAACAGATTACTTTGCACTGTATTAAAATACGGCTTTCATTTTTCGTGTATGCACACATCCCTTATGTAATACCCCTTCAATGGGGTCTATAAGAATAAAAATAAAATGAAATGAAATGAAACCGTGGCTTCTGCTGCTCCTGAAGTTCCTCCGAGGTACCGAGTTTATGTGGACGATGAAGTTTCTTGTAATAGAGAAATTTTGGTAAGGCGGGCGGTCGCTCCTGGGTGTACCAGATTGGCCGGTAGCAGGACAGTTGCCGGCATTCACTGCAGCGCTGCAGAGAGAAACGAACGACATGGGCACTAACTGGCAACTGTGATGGTTTATTGGAAATACATCGTCGCAACAAGGCAACACCGGCATGCGCACAGTTTCCAATAACCATCACTTTTGCTAGTTAGCGCCCGGTAGTTCGTCTCACTCCCTTGTCCTGTGCTTTGCGCTTAACCCTCCTAGTATGCAATACCAACTGGCCAAAAC
>JABSTT010005243.1:0-18166 GCA_013339685.2 Hyalomma asiaticum
AAACAGCGGAAGTTTCCTACCTTCGGCTAAACGACACGGTGCTGCCACCTACCAGTAGTTCTGCGTACTACGCAGCTTCTTGCGTGTTTCCCGATACATGTCCAGATGCGTCCATATCTCGCGCAGCGCAAGCCCCCATTTCGTCAATGCAGCCACATGCGGCCGATTCAACATAAACAGGGCGCTGTCTGAGTGCAAGCACATAAATGCCGTTTGATGATATATAACACACTCTACAAGACATTCCAGACACGCGCAGGGAAAAAAACCGACGAGCAGATTGCAGCGGAGAAGCGCCGGCGTGCCGATGCCCGCCGTCTTAAGCGTGCCCAGGAAACGTAAGATCCCTTGGTCAATAAAGTTCCTTCTCTCTCTCTCTCTCTGTCAGAGCAACGAGCCCAGCGGCTAGCGAAAGGTCGTGAATGGAGGCGCGCCCGGAGGCAACAGGAAACAGACGAGGTGCGCGATGCGGAATAGTCACTGACCGAGAGGCTAAGCGAGCTACCCGGCGGCTGAACAGACGCCCGAAGCTCGTGCCGAACCGCAGATGAACCGGGACTCATGTAGTACGGCCGGTAGAAGACTATCGTCTTTCGACGACATTTGCAGCGAAGCACGGAGATACGCGGCCAGTTTTTTAACGTCATGTTTTGCCCAGAGCACCAAGACAATCTGTATTCTTGAACAAATAATAAAGGCTAATTCAGAAAGCTACCTAGCGGCATGCTTGAAGCAACGGTGACATACAATGGTATTTGGGCATTTAAACGACACAGTTTTCCTCGGCTGCTTAAAGGAGCCCCGCCACACTTTTTGAACGTAGTAAAAGAGATCGTGCCGATATCCTCGGAAGCTCTTGCGAACACGCGATCCAAACATTACAACACTGCACGAAAAAGCTAGTTCGCTTCATTTTCAAACAGCACACCCACTACGTCGCTTGAGGAAGAAAAGAAATAGCATTGACCGATTTCATGATCACGGGAATACGATCTGCAATGCCTTATTTGTTCGTTTTGAGCTCAAGAAAAGAAGAAAATGTGCGTATCTCACTTAAAGAATCATGAGGAAAGTGAAGCGACGTAGTCGTTGCCCGTAGTTACATCAAAGAAGAGCAGGCACTTTTCATCTTTGCTTGAAACGCAACGACAAATTCCTGGTGTATGCACAGCCGTAATGTCTGGTTCATATGTTTACAGCTGCCACAATAACTGATCGGCGTCGTTTTCTGATTATATTCGGGAAGTGTCGAGTGTCGAAGGACCCATTTAAGTAATTCCGGGTCCATGCTTAAGTAAGGATGCATGTTTAAGGAAGTGAAATTATGTCTGACGGACAATAGGTTGCCCTGTGAAATGCTTTGCGAAAATAAAAACAACGGATTGGCAGAGTTATTGTTATGAAGTGGGGATAGCATATAACATATCGAAATTCTGCTAATTGCCTTATATATGAGTGTGCCGGCCAAAATACAGGCTGCGAATTAGTGAAATACTTAGAATATTCAAGATGCTGGAGCTATGTGCTGTAAATAACGCGCAGTAATAGCGTGGGCATATTTCAATTGAGGATACAGGTCGGTATTTTCGTACGAGTTACACGGGGTCCTTTGCCGTCTTCTGTTACACTTCCATTACAATTCCATTACACTTGACCTCTTCCACTATAACCGAGGAACTCCAGTGTCAACATACACTACACACAGAATTTATACATCTGATTAAGAATACTGATTGGAGACAACATGTCAGTGTGTTTTAAATCGTTTTATTAACACTGATGGAAAATAGTTGTCAAATGTTCCGGCTTTTCACAACTCGCTCATGGTTTCTTAATTGTATTCTTATCCGCAGTTATAAAACCGGCAATATTTGTATCTTTAGTTATCAAGTTTATGACATGTATCCAAATAATTTTTATTTGGGATACATGTCATAAACTGATATAACTAAAGCGACTGTCGAAAGAAGACTGTCGAAAGAAATTGCTGGACCTGTTTCGTTTTCAAATTGGGTTCTTGGTTCGCCCTTAAGCTACGTATCTTTAATGAATATCTTGTTTTTAAGAAATGTTTGTCATTGCGTTAGTTGCCTTTTCTGATAAGTTTGCGTATATCGCAGTACGCCTAGGTTGGGCTTCTTCTATGTTTTAAACGCCTTTTTGGACATATGTGCTACTAGGTCGGTCCTTGTATCAGGAAATACAGGCCATAATATGTCAACGTCACGTGCCTGTGATAGCGTAGAACGGCTACAAGGCTAGTTTCCCAGATGTGGCATTGATATGACATCGACGTGATCATCACTTGTAGCACTAGCACCAGATTGCGACTTACAGATATTTATACATATATATTTCGCAAAGTTTCTATTCCTCACATTCGGTTTGTTTTGGAGAAGACGTAAGAAAAATAACCGACGTTTCGCAGAATATGCGAGTCACTGTAGGATCTCCTTGCAAAGCCACGCTAAGTGGCTACCTTCAACAAAAATACACAGTCACTGAATGAATAAAAACTTGTAATGTTACGGCTTCACATCAAGTAGAGTAAAGCAGTACTAAATTCTGTAGTAAAATGACACTAGAATATGAGCTCTTTCTGCCTCATTGATTGTTACCTTAGAGAAATATAGCAAAACGGTTTCAGCTTATGTTATTTTACGTGCTAAACATAACCCGAAATCAGCTTCCAGAGCAGACAATAATCCACACTGTCTTGCCATCTCTGGACTGCCTACCAAATATCAAACTATGCAGCGCTTCTGGAAGTTTGCTTCTGTGATAGGGCCAGTGTTCGACAAAGTTCAAATTTTCCGCGCCCTTCAGCGCCCGTTGTAGACCCTTCTTTTACAATATTGTCCGTACATTATAGCTGCATTTGCGACTATTTCCATGGACGTTCTACCCGGCTCAAATCCTCTCCGTGCCTTTCACTCTGCTTCTACAGCTTCTTCTTCTTCTTCATTCTTTTTACAATATCCACTCTACAATTTCTAAGGGTCCTGTCATGTGTTGCGCATTAAGCTCTATATAAAGTTCATAGCCAATGATTTTGTCCTGTCTCAAATATTTGAGTGTGTGGTTTCGTCATTTTTCCGGTATGTTTTCGTGAACAGCCACTTCCCGCGGCACAAACGAAATTGTGTTGTTCTTTAAAGACGTACCTGAGACTTGCAGAAACCTTCCATTCAGATCCGGCAGCAGTGAAATTCGTTACACCAAACTCAAACATTTCGGTTAGTCACGACCGTCATGTTCATAATAACCAGGTCACTGTCATAAGGCATCAAACCAGTACATCACCAAGTGTAACGTTCGCTGGAAGGAAACAATCGAAATTCGTCATTGGGACGAGTGTACGCTCTCTAAAGATACTTGTGTCTATAGTTTACGCAACATCCAAAATTACAATTATTTTCTATGCGCGCTTTACAGCAGAAACAAAATAAATAAAAAGTTCCCCTAGTTTGACAAAATAAGCTAAACGAAAATCTCACAGGGCTGTTTTAGTTCCACATTTACTCTTCGGCATGCTGTAATTTGTAGAGCGTTCCGTTATTTCAGCCATTTCAGCTTAGGTAACTAGGGCGGAAATACCGCGATACAATTCGCAACTTTTACCGCCTATAGGAGGCGCTACTGGAGATTAATATGACTTTGTTTGTTTGGGAGACCGGGTACAGCATCCGGATAGTGCGCACCACACTTTGAATCGCATCCCCTTTCAGGACCGCAGCCGTGTTGTCGTGGCTTTATGTAATAGGCCACTGACACCTTGTGTGTATTGTGTCTCACATTTGAAGTTCAGAAAGGCGCGTTGGTGTGTTATCGAAGAAGTTGTGAACGCAGGGCACATCATTTGCTGTCGTTTAAAAGAATGCACAGCCTCGTTTGCATTTGCCACTATGGCAGTGTGTATTTGGCGCGGCTGCTGCAGCGAAAGATGTGGGTTCGATACCAGTGAAATTTTCAAAGGAGAAGAAAATGCTGGAGGTCCGTGTACTCTGCGTTTTCAGTCCACATTGAATACCCGCAGCTGTCAAAATTTCCGGAGCCTTCCACTTCGGCGGTCCTGATCTGATAGTTGTCTTAGCACCTAAAACCCAGTCATTATTATTATTGTTCCTGCTTCTCTACCCCTGCCTCCTCTCCCCCATATTCTTTTCCCCTTCGCTTGCGAATGTTTCACCAAAAAGGGCGAAATATTCGGGACCTCAGTGCGCTGGTGCCTCCACAAGCGTCGCCATAAAACGGCGCTCGGACAGCCTGCCCCCTTTTTTGAACATTGGTAACAATACAATCAAGGCTGCAATTAAACCTTTTTCCCTAGTGTACGTTTTCGCACGTTCGGGTATTGAGTGCAACTTCACGGATTTGGTGCCGCCTTGGGCGGTAGCATTTCGATAGAGAACTGTATAAAACATCAGCACGGAGGTATTTTCGAGCATGTTAAAAAGTTCCAAGCTGCCGAAAAATATCGGCTATAGGCCTATCTGTAGCCGATATGTTTTTCAGGCTGGTAAATGTATGCGATGTGGTGTTTCGGGAGAGCTGGCAGCGCACATCGATGTGGATATACAGTAAAAGAGAACTATGCAGGTGCACTACTACAAAATAGCAATGGCTGGGGCTTTTAAGAGCCCGAACCGCGATGTGGTCATGAACCATGCCGTAATGCGGGAACAACTTGTAGTACAAAACATTAACCTGCCAGTTGGACCCCATAAAAAGAAAACTCGGGCTCAAATGTTTGCTGCAAACCCTGATCGCTTTCGTCACTGGTTGTGGTGGTACAACTTTACTGTAGAAGCGAAGAATGTCTGCTCCTCTGCCTCAGCTTGGCTCCACTCTGGAAGAGACCACCCTTTTGACCCAGACAACGATAGCTAGCTTCTTCTATGGTTTGGAAGCTCTCATGAGTTCCTCCCAAGTCGATTTAGAGGGATCTGGAAGAGCGATTTGGGGGAGGGAACTGGGTTCTCAATTCGCAGATTCAACACTTACTCCTTCATTCGTTCGTCACAAGAAAACGAGTGCAGGCTTGCTTCGCCTTTGACTGCAAGGCGTGTGCACCGGGTTACACAGCATATTTTGCGGCTGTTGTACCTGCTCTATTGAGGCAAATAATGAGCTGGAAAGAAGCGCTACAACCTCGTAGCCTCTGCACAATCTAGAATGGCAATAGTAGCCACCCGTACAAAGTGAAAAAAAAAGCCTTCGCGATCAAAAAGAACGCGCAAGCACACCGCATAACAAAGCCGCACTGAAAGTGGGCATCTCCCATTGAACGTTTCCGATGGCTGCAGCATGGCGTCGCCACCCTCTTTGAAAGTTGCGAATAGCGCGATGAGAGAGGGCAGCGTTTGCTTAATATCGCAACGCCTTTATTTTGAGCGCTTGCCTTGGCATCCACGCAGCCGCATTCTGATGATGCACTGCGCAGTAACGTGCGGTAGATATCATGACACGTATAGCGAAAGGAAATAAATCCCGCAGCACCCACGTATTGCGGGGAATGGTGCCAAGCGAAGCAGCCGGCGAGGAAATCCGCCTTTCGCGACCCCGGATCTCTGTGCATTATCTTCCCCTCACCCGCTTCTGCGCGCCGAATGGTATCAGCGCTTTGCGTGAAGGCCGAGGCGTTAGCGAGGCATGGCGAGTAGGAACGAAACAATACGGTTATTAGAAGATTGAGAAATGCGACCGGTACGCGACGACGACAGTGAGCGAGAGCGCGTCCCGGCTCTTGCTTGGGCCTTGCTGTATTTGTGCTGTCGTAACGGCACCAGAGGTCGCGCTAGTGATTGGCTAGACTGGTATGCTTTAGCACATGTGGGCGCTCACAATAGAGACAACCGTGTCGTCTCCGGCAATCCTGTGCCCTCGCCGGTTGGTCGCCACGATGCACGGAACTGGTGGGGTGTTCTACGGGAGCCAGGACCTTTATGGGGGCGAGAATTCTGTACACAGCCATTGATGTTTGATGATAGTTAAGAAAAGGGAGTTCAAAGTCTGTGAACACTACGAAATATGCTGTGTAACGTTGCGATGTTATACTGTAGTGAGCACGCTGCAACCGCTCGTTCGCGGGATAGTTACTTGTGGCGAATTCCACTGGCGGATCTGGAGCGGTTCGCCAACTCCATGAGGAAGCAAAACAAATCCGCGCGGAGCAACCCGATGTCTATCGACCAGAGAAAAATAAACAGCAAGGACGACAGTGGAAGTTGTCGCACGCATCCGCTTACCCGCGTTACCAACCTTGCTTAGACCACAGTGGGGGTTCTAGACACTGCACCAACTGCACTTCGTACCTCTTTTAAAGACTCCTGCACACTTCACAGTGTGCAGGAGCGCGATGGATGTTTTGACAGTTACTCCTGCTGTTCGACGCCTTTGATGACCATTTTAGTGGCCAGGGGCCAAGGACACAACCTACAGGGTGACCAGACAGCGCCTCAAACAGCGCTGCGAGCAACCGATGTACCCAACTGTTCCGGTAGTGACGGCACCGTGTCGTTGGAGTTCCGGCGAAATCCGGCTCTACAAGAGAGATCAAAGCGCAGCGCGTTGCTCTAAATCTACCAGTGGCAAACGCAAACTTGCTCCGGATCTACAGTAGAATTCAAATTTTGGGCCGCAGAGCAAGAAAACTTGCTCCGGATCCGCCAGTGGAGTTTACTATTAATGTCAAGTCAAGTAGAAACGAAGTCGTTCGACGCCCGCGGACCTTCTTCCTCAAGGGGGAGATGACCCAGATATTCTTATAGAGCAATGAACAACCGAAGCAAAAAGAAAAAAAAAACAATCAAATTGCAAGGCATTGCTGCCCTAGTAGTAGGTTTTCGCGGCACTGCTTCAAAAACAATAACATAGGTAAATATGGTTAAATTACTTGAGAGTATACCAATCGTAAACCTGACCGGCTAATAAATTGATCAATAAAATTATACCTGAGGGCTCTAAATGTATACTAGTATTTGTCACACATCTGGACAGATATCCCTATAGCATGACATTGAAAATGTGTCTTGAATCAACACGAACAATGAAAATTACAGTATTTATTCATTTTATCGTTAGGAATTACATTCAGACTGTAGAGAGGCGTATGTGCACGACACAATGGAAATGACGCGTCAGGGTGAAGGAGAAAGGAGAACGCTTTAAAGGTTGAAATGAATAACTGTATTAAACCAAACTGCTACATGACATGCGTCTGCTTCCACGATGTGCGCCAGTTCATGCCTCACATCACACTCTCTCGTCGGGCGTCTTCTCCCAGGCTCTTCGGGTGGAGCCGAACTTTGACCCCAGGGGGGTAGCACCAGGAAAGCAGGGCGCACAGACACATGTCGCATTTCGGCGGCGATGCGCCCTGTAACATGGAACGCCGGCAAACACCCGGCCAGGCGAACGGTGTTTGCGCAAAAATGAACACGCCACACAGAAAACGGAACATCCATGCTCCGGCAGTGACACGATCGCCGTTTCAGATGGAGCTGTACTGAGCTCCACGCCCCAACTGAAGACCGATGCCGGTGCCAGCAAGTTCGGCGGCGTCGTCCCCTTGCTCGTGGTACAGACGCAACTGTTCGATGTTGACGGCTTTATCGTCGTCGCTCCCCCATGCTGTAGTTCGTCGGATGAGGACGATGTTATTTCCCAAGAAACCAACGATTTCATGCTGTCTTTCGAAGCGGGGGTCCAAGTCCAGCGGCGAGCGCGATAGCGCATAGCACGTTGTCGCTAACTTTGAAACTCGGAGGGTCCATGCCTTGCGTTGCAGCGTTTTGTCGAGTACTCTGGCTCGCCTTCAGCTTTTCTTTAGCGTCGCTGCGCGCTAGTGCCAGGCTACGCAAACATTCGGACTCTTCGATGTCACTGTAGATTGCTCCAATATTAAGTTCACCCGGTAGCTTGGGCTGGTAGCCGTGCATTAGCCAGAAATTCGCGGTATCGAGTTTGCTCAGACTTTCTACATTGATAGCGAAGACGGCGTCAGTAAGTACACTTTCTCAGTTCTGTGCTTGACTGAGCAGTTTCCTGAGAACTTGCTACAGTGTAGCGACCATTCGTTCCAGGAGGCCGTTCGGTTGAGGCCAGTAAGGTGGAGTTTTCAAGTGTTGTATTCGAAGTTTGCGGCGGACGGAAGCTGTCTTTTTGTTTACGAAAGCTCTCGCCTGATCTGTAATGATCACTTCTTGGACACCAAACCGTGGTACCCATCGGCTGAGAAGGTAGTCGATGTAGTGTGTCGATGCCTTGCTCGGAACGATGATAGCATCCGTGTACCGTGTGGCCTGGTCGATGCAGACTAGTACGTAGCCTTTGTCTTCCGTTTCGTTGAGCGGCCCAATGTGGTCCAACGATTGACGGTGTTGGGCTCGTTCGGTACATCTCGCTGATTCAAACATCCCTCCGCTTACTTTCGCTCGAGCATTGATCGCTTGAGAACTGTAACACGACTGTACGTATGACTTGACGTCTCCCAAAATCGATGGCCCCCCATACCTGCGTGCGATCAGGTCCTTCGTTTTTGGTCGCGCAGAGGTACCCGTTGCTGTCGTGGAATATCTTCATTACAGTGTCTCGTAGCGCTACCAGGACAACAACTTTCTTCACGGTCATTTGTGGGGTTAGGATGCCGTCGTCTATCGAGTAGAAGCTGTTGCCTTTTGCCTCCTCGTTCATTAGCCTAATACATTCAGTGTCCGTTGCTTGAAAGTGCTTCAACGTTTCGTGATTGTGAACAACCAACGTTTGCTATAGCCCATGTCTCTCCGCATCCTCTATTTTGAGGACATCTCCTGAAGTTCTCTTCTCTTCCAATCTGATGGTTTGCCTGAGGGAACCGTTCGTGATGCGTAGTCCCAGTGACTCCGGAAAAGAAAAAAACCTCATAAATCTGAGTATGAACGAGCTCAGCCGAGTAGAACTTCGGTGAGCTGAGCCCTAGTGGGATCAATGTAAGAAATATATTTTTTGAATGATTCTAGGTGAGTCCCATAAATTTCACCGACCTCTGTCCCAGCCTCGAGGGAGATGCGGGCGAGGAGGACATCGAGGGTACTCCCCTCCAACAGCGCATGCGCCACGCCCTAGAGGCTCAGCACCGAAGCCGTCGGGAAGCTTGGTAGCAGACGGCACGGGCGGCCTGCCGGCGATCCCGGATGGCATGGGTAAAGACAGCTTCGCCGCCCACGCACGGAACGTGTCTCAAACGACCGCTGTTTGATGCACCGCAAAATAATTTCGTTTGTCGCTTGACTTCTACGACAGTCCAAGAACGAAAGTGAGTTTTACAGCGAAAGCTGCATATGGCTAGGAGAACAAAAAAACCGCTCGGCATCTGTGTCACGAGCGGTCTCCATTGCTGCGCTTTCAGTTACGTCGTTCTGAGCGTTTACCCAAGCTCGCGCACCATTGGCTGGGCCGTGAGTGACGTCGTCCATCCCGTCGCAGCCATGGCGCCGAGCACGCGTGCATCAGTTTCGACTGAGAACTTCCACATGGGTAAGCCACGGATCCTACGAACTCTCGAACAGCGGACAACTTTAGAAGATCGCCGACAGTGGAAACGTGAGAGAGCTCGCATTCGCCGGGCCGATGCTGCAGTTCGGGCATAAGAACAGGCCCGCGAGGCCGAGTGCCGGCAGCAACTGCGTACCGACGATCCAGCAGCCTTCCAAGCCGCGCTAAATCGCGAATGGGAATGCAAACTCCGGTGGCGGGCGGATCTTGCAAACCACGCCGCCCAGTTAGCTCGCGAAGTCAAACGCTTGCAACAACGGCGCGCCGAAGAAGCGGGCAGAACAGCGTCGACGTGATGATTGCGGGAGCGCGTTGGTTAACGCATTGCGAAACGCATTTGACCGCTCAATACACTCCTGCAGGACCGTGATCATGCGAGGCACAATGTGCGGCATGTGAAATAAACCCTGTGGTGAACCCAAGCCAAACGTTTGCCTAACATTATTAAGATGCACGAACATGTAACCAATAACTGTGGAAGGCTTCAGTGCAGCGTCGGGTTCAACCCACTGCTAAACATCGGGGCCGCACATTTCAGCTTTGCTGGTTAACCATTTGTCTGGAGTGCTTGGGCGGTGATTTTTTTTTAAATGCGGAGCATTTCTTAAGGTACATTCACACCGAAGGCGGGGCGGCAAAGCGGCCAAGCGGTCTTTTCATCGCGGCAAGGCGGCGAGTGCGCGCACCTGTTCAGACCGCGCGGCTCCCTCGGCTGCCCGCGCGGCCGAAGGGGCGGGGCATCGCGCGCTTTTGCCTACGTGTGCCGCCATCTCGTGGCACTCGTAGGCAAAATTTCGCATTGGTCATTGAAACACACGCTACGACGAGTTAATAGAGTCGCGCGCACTGCAGTTCCTTCTACGCGTTTGTGCGTAAATAGCTAGCATTCGACGGTCTGACCGGAGCGGATCGCCCAGCTACAATTTCCCAATGCTATGAACGAGGTGCTGTGCACTTACCAGTCACTCCCAAATCCGCCGCAATCTTCATCCACAGCTCTTTCTTGAACTCGACTTCTTTGTACCGCGGATGTGATTTGTCGAATAGCACCGGGTGCTGCTTTATGGCATATATTAGGAGCTCCGCGCTGAAAGCCGGTTGCTCACATGATTGCCGCCATTTCCATTATCTCGACCCGGTGTGCCGATGTCGCCGATATTTGCAGCGCGTTTATTGGCTGCGGCAAAGCGGCGAGTAGCGGCGAGCGGCAAAAAATTGGTCCGACAGCGATCGGACCTGCCGCCTCGTTTTCCGCCCCGCTTTCGCCGCCTGGAGAGGAGGTTTTCCTGCTTTCCGCCTCGCGGCTTTGCCGCTTTGGCCGCCCCGCCTTCGGTGTGAATGAGCCTTCAGTCGCACGATGTCGCGCTTCGGCGTCGGCGCCGTTGACACCCCACTGCGCATGCTCGGCTCGTCTCGTGCCGGCCCACCGGGCGTTCAGCAAGCCGAGCATGCGCAGGGGGGTGTGGACCTCTCCCCCGTACTCCTCTCCCTCGAACGCGGGCGGTGTGTATATAAGCGGCGGAGCGCGCTTTCGGAATTCAGTCAAGGGCGTCTTTGCGGACCTCTCCCCCGTACTCCTCTCCCTCGAACGCACGAGAAGCAGCGGCGAAACGTGAGCAGCGAGCTTTAAGACCCCAGGTACGTGAGCGAGAAGCGGCGTGCAAACGTCGTCAACGAGACGCGGTTCCGGACGCTGCTCGTGGACGCAAGCGCCTTCATTCAATAAGTAAGAATAATAAAGACGAAATAACAATTAAGCATTCCCAACCATACCCAATTACGCAACATTCACGCGATACCCCCACCACTCTGCGACGCATTTACTCGAGTTCCCCCGTGGGAAGATGCGGGCGGCATTTTTCTTTGTAATGCGAAGCCTTCCTGGGCGAATTGAGCAACTTTGACCGTATCTATCTATCTATCTATCTATCTATCTATCTATCTATCTATCTATCTATCTATCTATCTATCTATCTATCCGCCTATGTCTCGGTGCTCTCCTGGTCCTCCAGTTCACCTGGTAAACCCAAACATTTCAGAGGTAAGGTATAACTCCATGACGAACGGGAATGAATGATCATTACATCTCTAACATCATATACTCGTCATGTACGCCACGATTAACGACCCTGCAATCAAGAGCGGCTCATACTCTTAGTGCTAAGCCCACGCTATTCAGGTATGTGCCACAGATCTCTGCATTTGACAGAGCGTACGTAAATCAAGGACCAGCTAAAGTAGACATATGAAACGCCGTGGATACCGGAAATACTTCATTGAGAGGCCAAAGTTGGAGAGGCCGTGGCTGCGGGGATCGTATCCGCCACTCCGACTGGCGCCCGAAGCTCTCTGCACCCAAAAATGGTGCACAGCTTCCAGGATTGGCCCACATTTTTCTGTGTGGGGCTGACATTGGATGGCCGGCTAACGAGCTCCGCTCTTAAGACAAGAAAGTAACACCGTTTGTCGCAGCTTGCGATCGAAATGTACACGAAACAAGCACGCATATGCAAATTCAACCGACCAAGCGGTAGAGGGGTATCGAAGACGGTCCCTCGATGTGCCAAGGAAGCATGCAACCACTACGCTGCGGCCGTTTCACCCGCGCGCCATATGTACTAAATAGACCTCTTGTACCAAAAGCTCTAATGATGTTGCTTGTGTGACGTAAATTCAGCTTATTATATGTGATCAACATTACCACGGCATTACAAACGTCCTGCTACCACCATTCTGTATGCTTATGTTCAGCTTTGTTGTTGTTGTTTTGTGGGGTTTAACATCCCAAAACCAGTTCTGATTATGAGAGACGCCGTAGTGGAGGTAGAAAAATGCAGCTAAGTGGGAGGTTCGGATTTGGCACGTGTGATTCGGCATATAAAGGCTACTATCATGCCATCCTGTTACTCACTTTTCTGCTGAATGGAGTCTCTCGCAATGCCTCCATTCAACACTGCGGCGTTGACGATGGACCAAGCGTTCGCGACAGGGCTTGGCCGGTTTGCATAATAATCGAAAAATGCATCTGCCATTAGGTTGACGGCATTGCATTCTTTGTGGCGACACTGCTTCTCGTTGGCTTGCAGCAGTACCTTCGTCGAGCCCACAACTTCCTTCACAGCATTATCCACGATTTCTTTGTACGGCTTTAGAGCCTCGAGCGTATCGTTGTCTGGCAAAGAGAAGAATGAAATGCACGGGTTAAATTAAGTCTCTGTTGGGCGCTGTATTTGAAATCAATAGATTACAGGCTCGTTACAGTGCAGTAACATTATTCATAAAAATAGTACGCGATCTAACTTCCTTCTCTGAGATGTCTGCAATAACTTGAGAAACAACTTCACAATAGCATATTTCTAAGCCTGTCAAATATACGCCGGTGTACGCGCATAGGACCGAAATGTAGATAAAAACTCCACATTGCCTTGTAAGGTCTGCTTTGACGAGGAAGAAGTCGTTTGCTCCAGAGCCACTAAAATAAGCTAGGAACGTATCAATGTAGAATTCCAGCAGAGCACATAAAGCAGCTACCAGTATTTCACATAACGAGCATCACCATTCTGTAGTAATATTGAGGTATCACAGAAGCATCGTTGAACCGAGCAAGCGGCTTTAGGTGTCGATTTTATTTCCGCTTTGTATACTAGATACTACTCCGTACTCAGTCACCGTTTTCGTTTGGCGAGATTCATGGCTTGCTTGAAGGCGCCATGACATTTAGCAGAAAATGGACGTGGCGCTGAGTGTAAAATGTTGAGAAATAAAGGCTCACTGTTCCTGCTAATATCTGTAGAGCTATACATGATTTATTTAGGAAATATATGTTTTCACGGTTGCTCTAAAAAGTACAATTTAAGCCGGAAAGAATGCCGTATAGGAAGAATAGTGTATAAAAGCACTATTACTCAAGTTAATAAGCTTAAGGGGACATTATATGCAGCTTATTTGCCTGACATGTAATTGTCTGATGATGCGAAATTAGAGTGGATGAAGGAAACTCCATGCCTTCGGGGAACAGGCAGCATAGTCACAGCGCGAGCCTCAGGAGCAGACTCCTAAACCCTCGTCGCACACTCATTGACGGTGTCTGCTTCATGTACTGACCACAGAGAGTGGTGGCTTATTAGGCAACTGTTAAAATATGCCTTGTAGCCTTCGTTGCTGGGAAGCTTGTGGCGAAATATACTATTTCGACACCATAAAAGATGTGTTTATGAACATCGTAGACGACATCAACATTAACACCACGCGTTCCCCTTAAAAACGAAAAGTTCAGGTTCTATTAGATCTGGATTGTGGCCCTAGAACATCTCTATTCTTTCATAATTTGGGTTTGGCTTCCCCGATTAGTAAAGTCAGCTTACATAGACCAAACTAAAACGACCCCCTTAATCCTGGCTTCCCTATTCAGCAGGGAAGTCTGGGATGTCGTTTCTTCTTTACAGGACACTATAAGCCGGCTTAAATAAAAATGTCACGGGCCAAGAACCTTTCCGTTCACTGAAATCCTTGCTTTCTGCTACCCCGAGGCGCGCGTCTCTTGGCAGAGCACTGACGGATAGTCACATCTCTGGAACACTGAAGAAACTATATTATTCGTAAAAGAAGAACTTTCGCGTGCTCATGGCGCGGACGCTGGCTTGAGACGTTGATGCGCACACCGACAAAGAATGCTTCATATCTGGTTGCTGCTACAAGAAATGATGGGAATAAAAAGATGATTCTGGGTGTCACAAAATAGTGCCTATTTCGACGAGAAACCCTGCATCGAACTACAGGGAAGGTCCAAAACAACAACAAGAAAGCGGCGTGCACGGAGGAGGCGCCCAAAGCCACGCCGCGTCTCCAAAAGGGGAGAATATTGTGCAACCTTTTTTATCGCGGCGAGCGCGCGCGGCACAGACGTAAGGAGAGAGAGGAGGCGGAGAGTACACACCGACGCTCCTCGCGCAGTGAGAGAGAGAAAGAGGCGCCGCACCAACGAAGAAGGACCTAGAATGGGCGAGAAGGTTCCCAACTTTGTGTGTGCTTTGAGTCACGTGGGCCACGCCGAACATTCTAGCGCGCTTTCCCAGGGCTATTTACGCAATCGGACAAGGGCCGTGGAGGAGAGTAGAGGAGCAGCAAGTAAAAGAAGAAGCAAGAGGTCGTGCGTGACTCAGACGTTGTTTCACGAGCCAGCTGACGAGCCACCTCCAAGCTTCGAGCGGAGAAGACGCCCGAGTGACTTGGTGAATAGGACTCTTTTGTGTTTTGTTCTTTGTTGCAGTGCATGAGCTTGTTCGTGTTGGTTGGCTTTGTGTAACTTTGTAACCCATCTGTGTTTGAGTTTGTAAAAGCCGTGTTTGTGTACGTTTTGGGTAACTGCCTATTTCATGAGAATATATTTGTTTTGTTCGATCATCCTAGACTCTCACTCTGTCTTTGAACCACTGCTGGCATTTTGCTAGTGTGCTGAAGGGGACCATGAATCATATTGTCCCAGCTTTCCTGGGATATTATTCGGGGAACCAGGATGTTGGTTCTTAGAATTATTTCCGGCGATCGCGTCCCGTACATCACAACACGGGTTTGGTGACACTGGGCTGTCACGATGGCCACGCACCAATATCGCGTCTCCGATTTTAAATGATCGTAAATAACAGGGGACAAAGTTTTTTTGCACGAGGCAGACATGTTGATAACGCGCTAGAATTTTCGCAAATCTATAAAATGTTTTTTGACTGCTACGTGACGTGCGCCGGATGTCTCATACTAGCGCGCGATAGACTTTGTCCCTTTTCACCACGCGCACTAAAAGGCAGTTAAAAAAGAGATGGCCTCTCCGATTTTTCTTGCTTTTGTGGGGTTTAACGTCCCAAAACCAGTTCTGATTATGAGAGACGCCGTGGTGGAGGTCTCCGGAAATTTCGACCACCTGGGCTTCTTTAACGTGCACTGACATCGCACAGCACGCGGGCCTCAACATTTCGCCTCCATCGAAATGCAGCCGCCGCAGCCGGGATTTGATCCCGCGACACTGGGATCAGCAGCCGAGTACCATAGCCACTAAACCACCGTGGCGGGGCGCCTCTCCGATCTTGGAATCTAACCTAAAGAATATTCTTTACACGTTATGGAAACTATCCTTCATTTTCAACTTTCGGGCCTCATTTTAGCTGGAGCATCCGTTTGAGTAGTTCCGCGTGTTCTTAAGGCCCCGTTGTTAAAGTAGGTTAAATTCAAGCCTCAGCGTTGTCGCTTTCAGCACGAGCGAAAGAAAAAATGAGAGCAAAGTTTACGGTCACAAACTTGCCCTCACAAAGCGTTTCATCACGTTGACAAAGTAGCTTCAAGATTCGGCGAGGCGATGGACTTTTGAGTGGTCTCTAATTTACCAAGTAATTGTAACGCAATTAAAGGCAGAACTGATGACACTGTGATAAAAAGCCCATAAAGTTCTTTGTGGGGTTCCGTGTGGCTGTAGAATACGTGATCACGTTAAGCTGCAAAATCTATGCAAGGGACAAGCTGCGTAATGTATTAACGTTCGACTACAATCTAAGAAAAAAATCGGTTCTTTCTCTTCCTTTTGTTTCTTTCTTTATGTCGTTCCTTCCTTCTTTTCTTTCTTTCCTTTTTTTTGGAAAATGGAGGCAAGCAAAGCTTGACGTTTTCGTGACCTTGCCTTTCCTTTCCTTCTGTATCGTTACGTGTTCCTTTCCATGCTTTTAACTTTATTGTGTGACATCCTTTCTTCCTGTTGCTTCTTCATTTCTTTCTTTTTTCCGAGGAAGTCATATGGCTGAGATATGTTAACATTTTCGTTTGCCCAACGTTCACTGAAGAGCGTGCACGTATCGCGGCCCCGAGTGTTGTGCTGCGTCTAATTCGTGCATATCAAACTCCCCTTCAGGGTACGATGAAACGACAGTGGCTGATTCGATTAACGGGCTGGCTTCGCAGCCCGGTGTTCCGTGGTGCGAATTCGCAGCCCGACAACAATATTTTTTTTCGCGCACTTCGAGATTTGAGTGACGACTACGACTACGCCATCATCATCATCATCGTAGTCGACGTCGTCGTCGTCGTCGTCGTCGTCATTATCATGGTCAGACTGTCTACGCCCACTGCAGGGCAGAGGTTCCTCCCACAGATCTCTAGTTACCCCTGTCCTGTGCTAACTGTGCTCAATTTATCCCCGCAAGTTACTGATCTTCTCAGCCCACCTAACTTTCTGCCGCCCCCTGTTACGCTTGCCTTCTCTAGGAATCCACTCTGTTACCCTTAATGACCAACGGTTGTCTTGTCTTCGCATTATATGACCCGCCTATGCCCACCTCTTCTTAATTCCTATTAATATGTCCCTAGCACGCGTTTCTTCCCCAACCCACTCCGCTCTCTTCTTGTCCCTTAAGGTTCCCACCATTTTCCCCACCTACCATTTTTCGTTCCATAGCTCACTGCGTCGTCGTCAATTTAAGCTGAGCCCTTTCAGGTAGCCTTCAAGTTCCTGCCCCGTACGTGAGTACCGGCAAGATGCAGCTGTTATACACTTTCCTCCCCAGAGACAATGCTAAGCTACAATTCCTTATCTGAAAATGCTTGCCAAATGCACTCCACCCCATTCTCATCCTCCTAATTATCTCAGCCTCATGATCCGTATTAGGGGTCACTACCGTGCTCGCCCAAGGCAATTGAACATTACTTTTTGTGCATACTAATTTTCAGGCCCACTGTTCTTATTTGCCCGTTTAGATCAGAAATTATGCTTTGTAATTCATCTGCTGAGTTACTTAGCAAGGCAATGTCATCAGCGATGTCATCAGCAGGGTATAATGGTATTCACAATTAACCCTTGCCCCAGCAAGGGTTAATGCTGAATACCTCAGTAACCTCAGTAACCACAATCCAGCGTTCTAAATACGTCTTCTAAACATGCTGTGAATAACATTGGAGAGATTGTGTCCCTTTGTCTAGCGCCCTTCCTTGTAGGTATTTTGCTGCTCTCTTCATGGAGGACTATGGTGGATGTTGAGCCGTTGCAGATGTCCTCCAGTACTCTTACGTAATGGTCGTCTACGCCCTGATTCCGCAATACCTGCATGACTACTGAGGTATCGACCGAGTGAAATGCTTTCTTGTAATGTATGAAGGCTATATATAGAGGATGGTTATATTCCGCGCATTTCTTTATCACCTAAATGATAGTGTGAATATGGTCTACTGTTGAGTAGCCCTTACGAAACCCTGCTTGTTCGTTCGTTTGACTGAAATCTAAGGTGGCACCAATTCTGCAAGCGATAACACTGGTGAATACTTTGTAAGCTAATCGGCCTGTGATTTTTTAAGTCCTTTGTGTCGCCCTTGTGGATTAGAATGATGTTCGCATTCTTCCAAGATTGCGGTATACTCGCAGTCATTAGGCATTCCGTATACAGGCTTGCCAGTTTTTCCAGTATAATCTGGACACCATCCTTTAAAAGATCTGCTGTTATCTGATCCTCGCCAGGTGCCTTCCCCGCCTGCATCTATTTAAAAGTTTTCATTACTTCCTCTGTCAGTATTGGTCGAATGTCAGCCTCTTCTAAACTGCTTCCCACTCACTATTATCCTGGATATCGCGGCTACTGTAGAGATCTCTGTAAAGCCC
>JABSTT010005244.1:0-18234 GCA_013339685.2 Hyalomma asiaticum
CAAGATACTTCAATCAAGTATCATTTTTTCCCAGAACTACCCGTGAGTGGAATAGCCTAACAGCCGATATAGTGGAATGTACAACAGTTGATTTATTCCTAAGTGCACTCAATAACCATTAACAAATTGTACTATTACTTATTGAATAACCATGCATTTGCCAGAGATACGTATTGCTTTTTTTTGTATTCAGTACGTTCCAGTGGGTGAAATTATGCTGTTTGTTGTGCTTTTGTTTTGTTTTTCCTAAATTGTTATAAAATGTTCTAATGTATGCCGTTTGCACTGTGTATCATGTTTTCCATATGGCTTTCAGCAGTTATTACTGATGTCTAAGTCTGTGTGCATCTATTATGTTACTCTTGCAGCGAAGAGTTCTGTATGCCCATTCCTGCTTAAGACCTGGTAAGCAGGTCAGCAGTATGCAATAAATAAATAAATAAATAAATAAATAAATAAATAAATAAATAAATAAATAAATAAATAAACCGTCGAAAAAGACCTCCAAAATCTGGGTCAGCCAGAAGCATTTACTAGAAAACCAAAGTGCAGTGATTTTTCAAGAATGAATCATCTATGACATAGACTCAACTTATTACGGGGTAAAAGTATAACTGCTGTTGAATAAGGGAAAAGAAATTTTGGTGGGTACAATGCCTGAGATTCAGGATTAGAGGCCTTCAAATTTGTGAGATCTGTAACATGCAAAAGTGCTTTTTATTATCTGTAGTGGAATGTGTTTTATTTTTTTGAGAAATGTGTTCTGCATTTCTGAAAAATGAAGGTTGATTCCTTTCTGAAGAGACAGTTGCCCATCTCATGTAAAAATTTTGCTGAAACGAATAGTGGGGACCCCTCTTGGTCTATCCTTATCTTGTTGATGTTTCTGGTGCTCATCGATGATAACTAGGTTCAGGATGTCATATTATTCACTGACAGTCCTGAAATATGTTGCTTGAAGCGTGTCGCATGCACTAAAGTTTGGTCAGTCAATTTTGATGAAACTGACAGGGCATCTCCATACGGTACAATTTCAGTGCAAGGTCAGCATACATATGGTCTGATATTGAACACACTCGCCCAGAAAAGAGTATAAAGCGTTCCTACAAATCATCCATTGGAATTCAGCGTAAGCTTTTGCAGGTACTTTCTCTTGTCAGTAAGGCAAATGTGATGCAGTGACTCGTATGTAGAAATGACAACCCGGTAATGCACTGCTCACATTTCAAGTTGTTCAAGTGGTAGTCCGTCTTGCCCCTTATACAGCAGACATCAAATGGGCTAGTCATAACGTTCGTCAGTAAATGAATCATACAGGCAGCCATTATAATGACTGCAGTACTAGCTCAATGGCTAGTTAGGTCTTTGTTGGTTGCATGATATTCCATTAATCTTCCACGTTTTCGTGGAACTGACCAATGTGTGGCATGTCCCAGTACAAAAACTTACCCACAGTTCTTTGCAGACAGCATCTTTATGTTGGTGCCATCCATAGCAAAATACACTTTTGGCCATTTTTTTTGGTGTAGAACCTGACAACAGACAGTATACATTTTCTCACTGCATTCCTTAGAACTACAGTTTGCATTACATATGTGCGGTGTATGCTTAGTAATGGTGTGCATTCATTTAGTAAAAATAGTGGATGTGTCTTGACTCCCCTGTATTGACTCTTTCCTCCCCAGCGTCAACAGTGATAAAAAAAAAACGAAGCACACGTGGAAAGCAAAAAAAGGTGAGGGCTGGGTTGCATTCAAGGTGAGAGAAAGATAAGAGAAAGAATAGCCTTGTTGGTTTTGCATTTTTGTTTGTCATAAAACAGCACTGTAGACATGGACAAAAGTTAAGCACAAAGACCCATGTATTTTGTGCCTACTCTTGGTCCACTTTTGTACTGATACTTCCTACCAAAAAGGTTAACAGTTGCTATAAATATATATAGCTTTGTGCCAAGTCATAATATTCTCACAGCTGGTTTACCAAAAGTGCTTTGATAGTATGATAAATTTTATTTAAGCCTTACACTTATAAAAAGCTAAATAAAGCATGAAAACAAAATGGCTTGCATAAGATTGGCACTTTCTTAATGAAAGTTTCTGGGCTTCTAAGTCCCAAAACCGCTATACAATTATAAGAAACACCATAGTGGACGACTGGAAATTTCGACCACTTGCGCAGGGTTCTCTAATGTGCACTGGCATCATATTGTGCATGGGCCTTGAAGTTTTGCCTTTATAGAAATGCATTCACAGCAGATGGGATTCAGTCCTGTGACCTTTTGGTCAGCAGCTGAGTGCCTAGCCACTAGGACACCATGGCGAGGCTCGGTGTGCTTTTGGTGCTTTCATGCTGTCAAGAGATAAAAGAATGGTTTGCAGGAGTTGAATCATGCTGCAGGAACAAGTGCCTTAAAGGGCAACTCCGGGGGTTTTTTCTAGCATGTTCCGATATCAATGTTTTCCATGGTACTAATAGTCCTGTGACCATCAGGGTGATTCAGTTTGCTCAGAAACGCACCATTAATTTTAAATAAGCAACTGAAAGTCGTCTTCAAACCGAAACCGAAATGGGCAGATGCTTCGTGGAGCGTGTGCGGTGACGTCACAACCTTCCCGTCACCAGAAATATGGAACTGGCGCCAAAGAAATGCCAGTGGCGAGATCATCCGAAGACATATTGAGTTATGTCAGCTTTTCTGATCTTGACAGAGACTATTTGAGTGCTGAAGTATCGCCGTTTTGCTTTTGAAGACCCGCTGGCTCAGGTAGGCATCGCGGAGGTGATGACGTCAAAAACACAGGGTTGCCCGCGTGAGAATCTGCTAAAATTTTAAAATTCATTTACAGGAAAACTAAGTAACCTACATCCACTTGACTTGGGATATATTATTACAGTACTGAGGAGAATACTCGTTTTGTGTTTGTAATGTACAAACTTTTTGTTCTGTTGCAATTTTTTTCCACTCCTGCTCTGGCCCTGTCTAAGGGCTGGCCCAGTATCTGTAAATAAATAAATAAATAAATAAATATTGAAAATCTTATTGCTATCAGTGGATACTGAAAAATCACCGGAGTTGCCCTTTAATACTGCGACAAAAGTTACAAATGGAGTGATAGTCTCTTCTTTGAGCGATAAATACATAAGAAGGAAAGCCAGAGGATCCCTTCGTAGCCGAGCTGTAATGGTGCAGATGTAAAGCTATCAGCGACAGTGACCAGAAATGGTACAACGGTCAATTTAATTCGTTGTAAGAAGAATTGCCTATGCAATACGAATCTTGGCTCTGTACAAAGGTGGTGCGAACATATTGTAGGACTGCATAAGCTGTGCCCAGGAAAGAAAAATATTTGTCATTCCGTTAGGTCATATATGGCAACAGAATGCAGAAAAAGAAAGCATGAGTGAAAGGATTGAAGAAATGTGACTGAAACTAATTTTGTACTTTGAGGTAAAGGTGCTTGATCTGCGCAGAGATAGAGGTATGCAGGAATTCTTTTGTCGTCGCCGCTTGTGAGTATAGAAACACCAGCCATATATGTGCACAAGACTGCATAAAGCTCTTACTGTTTTTCTGAATATTTCTTGAAAGTTTGATGTTGACAAATATGTGTCGGCTTACATTAATGTAGATTTTATGTAGAAACACCAGCAGTAGATGAAGACATTGACACAAAATGCATGATTTGTAATGTTTATCCGACAGTGCATGCCCATTACTGTGGAATTGACATTCAGCTTGGAGGGAAAAGGAAGTTTCACAGTAAAGCTGCCTACGGCTATTTTCTGAACAAATGTGGCTGTCTCGACAAGTTCATGTGTTAGAGTTTAATCCAAATGTGAGAGACGTTGGGGAGGAAAGCTCTGCAACTGCTACATGCAGAGCATGCCCTGTGAGCTTTGGCTGTCAATGCCAACCTAAGGTATAGTGAACTTGCCCTACCCTATGCGTTTATCTTTATATTTAGGGTTTTTGATAATGGAGCTGTTTTAACGTCAAGGCTGTGCTGTGCGTCGGATGATCTTGTAGTGCTTGTCACTCATATGAGGGAAATGCGGGCTCAGCCCATTGTTACGTGAAGTGATTATGCGAAGGCCACTGTGCGATAATGTGCAGAAGAGGTTCAGCTTGAAGTTGCAGGCTCGATCCCCGGAGTCACGGTGACATTGCTTTGCACCTCTGCCACATGACATCCGTGCCAGGTACACCGTGATTAGCGATATCGGAACAGATCGCTGTTCCGACAATTTTCATGGCGTGGTACACTTGAATGTTTTAGTGAGACTCTTGAAATGTGACACTGTGTGACCTAATGAACTCTTAGAATTTATAGTCATGTGTTTTCGTTCACAACTATAAGTGCTGCTGGGAGGAAGAACAAAACTTAACCTTCGTGGGTCTTCAGCTGACATCGACATGTGCGTGTATCATCTTGAGCGTCGTGAGTGGTAATTCTTGCTGCTCTGTGAAACAAAGTGCAATTTGCATTGTAATGGTCGGAAAAGAGCAGCGTGTCTATTCGCGCTTGCTGCATGCTTTCCATTCGCTCCATGTATGTCAAACGGTGCAACTTTGATCTGTACCAGAGAAGACTGTGCTGAGTAGAAAGAGTGAAAGTATGCGACAAAAAGACAAAATCCAGGCCAGTTTTATGCTACGAAGATCAGTGAAACAGCGAAGCAGCATTTTTATTGTTAATTGTGATGTAAATGTAAAGGATGTCACATCATTGATGTCATGACGTACCAGTTCGGTTAGTCATACACCCTTTCATCATTTGTAATGACCATATGTGATCCTCTGCCATGCACTCATTTTCTTTATTTCTTTCTTTCTATATAGCCTTTGCATAATCTCTATTGTGTAGGAGTGGGCTGAAGGCAAGAATGTAAGTAGTGGGTCCAGGGTAAGAGGGGGTCGGCTTTCCCATCTCGGTACTCCGATTGTACCGGGAAACCACCGACTAATTAAGATCAGCTTCTCTGTTAATACTTGGTCAAATGAGAAGCTGGTGCAAAGTACAGAGGAAGGCTGCAACCACTAAAAAGGGCCCCCTCCATTTCTACTGGTGATCATGCAATGCTAATTGGACAGGCGAAAAATCAGAAATCAACTGCCACCTTGCCAGTTTGGGAAGAGGTGTGCCGGAAACTCTGCATGCTCTGCAAAGATGACACCATCTGAAGAACCCTTTGGGTGCATTGATGAGCTCCTTCGCCAGTGCTTCATATCTGCACGGAGCAGTGGGGGAAGATGACATCGAGGCACACTAATAGAATATGTTAAAAAAAGAGGACAGAGAGAGAGGGAGCAGCGTTTTGATTCAGATTGACTTTCTTAGTTGCGATTGGCTCATTTACCCAAACTGTGCAATGCAAGGGAGTGAACCACAGTCCGAATCTCGATCGACATTGTTTCCTATAATCTTGCAAGATTTGAAGCAACTAGCGCACCAAAGACAGAAGTCCACCGTGGTGGTTATGGTGCATGGCTGCAGACCCAAGGGACGAGGGTTCAAATCCAGCAGCTGGGGGTTGCATTTTTGGTGGAGGCAAAAAATGCTGTATGTCAGTGCACATTAAAGAGCCCCAGGTGGTCAAAGTTTCTGGAGCCTTCCGCAATTTTTTCACAGCATAAGCTATTGTGAGCTCGTTACAATGGCTGAAATTGGCTGTGGTGGTGTCCGCCACTGCTGGTGTCCGTAACTGATATCAGATTTAATGTCGGCGGAAGGGGAGGGGGGTCTTCTTCATGCTTGTGTGGATTTGAATCCAGTTCAATAGCATGGGTTGGGCACTGCATTAGCCACGACTCTGATATATATAGGTGTAGTGTGACATGTCAGCATGATTTCACGAATGGGGATGAGAAAAAAGACAATGGCAAGGAAGAAGAGACAGTGATGACGAAGAGGGGGAAGATGGGAACTGTGAAGAAGAATAGTAAACGGGTGACAATAAAGAAGAGGAAGTGGAAAAAGATGGGTTGAAGAAGTAGAAATACAATAAGACTGAAAAGAAGAACGGGACAGTATGCAACAAGCATGCAATACATTACAGTATGCAACGCTGCCAGTGTGGTGCATCCCTTGTGCAGGCCTGGTAGTTTTTTTTAAACATAGGGAGCGGTGTTTGTCTTCTGGGGAAGTCACATAGCTTGGGGCATTAATCCCCCTCCTAAAGTGCATAGTCCCAATGCACCCACAAGGTCAACAGGTTTTAAAGGGCTAGCTTCTCTCGGTGAGTGTAGCTTTGCTTTAGTTCAGAGCATTTCATGGTATGGTTTTGTGCAGATCGACCACACCCCCACTATGTCTCTGAGGTCTTTCCAAACAGCTCTTTGCCTTGGATAGTCGTACACACGTCAGACAACATAGCGTAGTGATACACACATAGCTAATTTTAGGGGCGAAGCTCCTTAGGGTGTGGGTCTGTCCCTCCTCTGTAGTATGTAGTAGTAGCAGGTAGCTACGTCTAGTTTTATGAAAAAAAAATTCCGAAAGTTGTGTCCGAAGCGCGGAATCGAACCAGGGACCCCTCGCTTCCGAACGCGCGGCGCTAGCCACTACGCCACGAAGCGCACATGGACACATGCACCACGATGACACTAAATACCCAACATTAACGAAAGACTGCGCGTTTCTAACGCGTTTGTGCTAGCGCGTTACGGCCTGTGTAAGAAGCTGGTGTAAGACGCTGTGGCCTCTCCGCCTTGTACTCTCTCAGCAGTCATGTGATGGCGTCGGCAAACGCGGTGCGCGTTCCGGCCTGTGTAAGGGGCTGCGTAAGACACTGTGGCCTCTCCCCCTTACTAGAATGTAACTACTTACTAGAATGTAACTACTTACTAGAATGTTACTAGAACGCAAGCCATCCATCGTCTAAGAACAAATAAAAGTTGATTTGTATATATACACACAGTGTTTCTCACGTCTTTACATGATGATCGACAGGGCGAATTACACGGAAAATTCACGGTTTACCGATGATTCCCTCCGGAGCTTCGCCCACTCATCATTCACCCCGTGGATATGTTGTGAATTTTTTTGAATATCAAAGTGTTTCAAAATTCCCGCGAGAATCGCGGTTTATCTTGCGTTGACTCTGTCACCCAGTAAAGTGAAGTTGACTTCTCTCACTCATTCCAGGCAAAGGCGATTGCAGTGGCTGAAACACAGATTCCACAGCAGCGGAGTGAGCTCAGCATGATCGCAGAAGCTGTGCCTGTCAGTCTTGACGCTGACAAGAGCCAAGAAAGCATTGTGTGCAAGTGCAATGTTACCATGCCAACGAGGTCTCGTGCTACAGTATGTTCAGTACCTCACCTGATGCGTAATGCGGCGTCATATATAGCTGCATCACCATCGATGCGGTGCAGGGGTAAGTTTGTGCGTGATATCATCACCACCTACGGAAACAAAGCACCTAAGGAATTGTTTTTCTGATCATGCAGGAACGCAGGTCAAACCCACTTTGATTACAAGGACAACACAGACGTGCATCTTCATGATGAGGATGAAGCAGTCATTGTGACATCATCAGTGTGCAGTGCGTGTAGGAAGTTTAGGTGCATATACTATTCACGATCTCCGTACTGTTTCCCTTTGTGTAGGGTGATTGACAGTATTACCAGGATCTGGCGAACTCATCATGTGCATTTCGATATGGCTACCAACACTGTGATACAGTTGCAGTATGTGCATCGTAGCAGTCACCCACTGCCACAGGCTTCATCAGGACACTCCGGTACATTAGATATATGCCGCCTTTGCTGTTAGGACTGCATGACTTGCTGTCATCTTCATAGCCTATTTGATGGTATGCTCATTTCATCTCATGCTTTCATTGTTTATTTTCATGGTTGAATTGTATGCGAATATTGAACTGCATTATCTTAATTATGTCTGGAAAAGACAAATAAAATATTGTTTGGGCTGTTTTGAAAGGGTCCTTATTGAGTCTTATAAACCATGCTAGCTTGCTATAAATGATAGAGTAATACATTTAAATTCATTATAATTGTATGCAGATTACTTGTTCAAGTGGAATTATTTATCTAAGCTTATTTACAAGAATCTTTAAACAAATGCATTGAGGGATTATGTGAGAACATAAAGGTAATTGTGGTACAGAACAAGTGCAGATGAAGCACCTTTTTACGTAACCATCGATTCATGGGTTAGGAGGTGTAGCTTAGCGAACAGTTGCCGTTTCTGGTCCCTCGGGCGCGCATTTCTAATCTGAAAGTGGCCAGTTTGAGCGAACTGTGGGCAGAACCCTGGTCACTGCAGTTTGCATTGTCGCTGTTATATTTAGCATTTCATAGGAGGAGGAGGAGGAAAAGGCAGGGCGGTCAACCAGACACGCGCCCTGTTTGCTACCCTACACTGGGTGAAAGAAATTAAAGGGGTCGTGAAACGTTTTCTGAACATTTTGTACTAAGTGTATATTCGGGATCCTGACCCTCCAATCAATAATATGCATTGTTCCGTTGCATCGTGCGGGTTGATTTAGAGCGATAAAAAATGCGGTTTCGGTTTCACTGCGCGCGTTTCCCTCAACTCTGCAGTTGACGTCATGTTAGTAGCCACCAGACCTCCGAGATTGGCGCGCCCTCGGAGGCCACGGGAAAACAAACCGTGCTCAAGCTTTACTTGCGCTTGGCGTCACCGCACGGTTTCTAAGTATTTTCAATTTCTTTCTAGCTTTCAAGTAAATTGATTCTTTTAGAGTACACGCGAGTTCACTATACCTTTGCACTTAAAAATATCTTACTGCAACGTCACCGAATAGTACCATACCGGCCGGTAGCGTCGCATAGTCGTTTCGGGAGCGCAAGAGCGCTGGGGTTTCAAACGGGCGTTATTAAATGTGCACTGAATATTTTGGAATCGGCTTGTCGAATGAATATCGAAACAGTGAAAATTACAACCGGGCATCTCCCTCTGAGAACTAAGCAGAAACACTAGTGGTCATTATGAAAACCTTGTGTGTATTGTACAAGCGAAGTGATTGCTTAATCGAATAATTGTGCTAATTAGCTAATCAGATATCTGTAGGGAGCACTTGAGAACAGTAATAAAAAGAATGCTGATTGGGGCTACGTTGCCGTCAAAAATTTTGTGTTTTATGTAGTATATTTTTTTTCCGCCAGGTGGTTCAATGCCTATAAGATGGCGGCTGTCAGTTGATCAGATTGCTGCCTTCAAACCGCGCTATTTGTTTTGCTTCTTTACCAGAGGCATCTGACTAAGGCCTTGGTATCTGTTTTCATGATGAGGGCAGTTTCATTTCTAGATAAAGTGGAGTACGAATTCGTTGGCAACTTTCTGCAGCACGCAATATGCCTCGGAGACGTTGACAACGATAAGGTGAGGCTTTTGTGAAATTCGGACGGTCCTTCCACGTTTGCACATTTTCCCTTGTTGTGCAGTGTGTCGAATGGAGCGAGAGCTTACAGCCTCATCAGAACTTAGTTAGAATCACCACCTAAACATTTGATTTAGCTGACGGCATGAACAGCTGTTGCGTAACGGCCATTCCGGGTGGGTGTAGGTGAAGGAGGCGCGGTGCTACGCATTGCTTTGCGACGTAGAGGCTGCTTTTGTTCAAGTAGCCTGTTGGGTTGCATGTGCTTCATCAAGAAAAAGGCGGTAATGATTATTTCTTGCTTTTAACAGCGAGCAAGATTCACTGATGATAGCTGAAAAACCACGTTTCTTTCGACGAACGCGTTTGCACAAGAACTCGTGTGATTTACCGGTGGGTTGACAATGCGTTGCATTACGTATGTAGAGACCGCTGGCTCACTACAGTTTTCCCGGACTTACATGTGTATAATTTATGAGAACGCACACAAAGAAACTTCTCTCTGCTACGTCGGAATTTAGCCCGAGGAGCAAGCGCAAACTAGCGCATCGAATGTCGACTTCTAGTACTTGTAGTCATGTAGGTCACATGTAATCAATTAAATTTCTCGGTGTTATTGTAGTTCACTATTACTCCCACTCGGTAACACTCGCTGCTACGAATTTTTTTTAGTCATGTTTACTAGCAAACAAATCGCTAAGTAGTACAACACGACTTTAAGCCCGTATTCAATAAACCTACCTTATCCTTATCGCTTGTTTTCCTTATCTTCTGTGTGCCCTTATCGTGCTTCGTGAACAAACCAGTGCGGTATCTAGAAACAAGCCTTTTGATATACTTTCGCACTGATCACCATTTTAGTCCCCTTAACACACATTTATGACACGGGCGCTAAGGAAAATAAGCGATAAGGATAAGGTAGGTTTATGAATAGGCGTCTTGGAGTATCCAAGTTTGGTGAGAGCTACAGTAGTGTACCTGTGGTGATGTTACGAAGCCGTGTCATGGCTGTAGATCTATGTCCAGGCAAATTCAGGCGTTCTTTACTATGCTGCCTGTTGCAATGTGCCCAGCATTCCAAATGTTGGTAGAATTGAGCCAGTGCTTGGTAGTGATAGTCATTTCTATGTTTCGCTGGTCCTACAAGAGTAGGCGATTTCTGAACCCTAGCAACTGTTCGACATTGCTTTACAGGGACTGAGATGCAAGCATGACAGCAAGTGTAGCCACAGTTTAGCATTCAAAATGTTCTTACATTGGAAAAGTGCCTTTCCTTCCAGTACATCTATTGTGTAAAGCTTTCAATTTCACTGCTGATGGCATTATATACGAGTAGGGTAATATAATGGGAAAAAAACTTCGAGAAATGTAGTTATTGGTAAAAATAAACATTTTAAGGATTGGCAGAGCATGCATTGAAATGTCCAGGCAACTTGTTTGATTTATAGAACTCATAGTGTGCTGTAAAGGTTTCAAGGAAAGTAATGTGTAATAAATTGTTTTTCAGTAATTCCTCAGTTAATTCATGGGACAGTTATTGGTTGCAGCACCGAATTACATTTTCAAACGAAATAATTAGAATTGAATGCGTCTTCAACAATGTGCACAAGCCATGCTGTGTATGTACCATGCTCTTTACCGTGCATCTACCCTTGTGCTGCTGCATCTGGTGACTCGTCTCTTCCAACAAAGATATTTTGCTGATGTATTATCCTGTACAGTTCTTGAACACTGACCCAAAGGGAAGTCTGGCACTCATCAGTGATTTTTTATCTCCTTTTTTCCCTCTATCTCTGTCTTCTAAAACTTTCCTTCCCCTTCTCCAGTACAGGGTAGCCTACCATGCTCAGCCTAGGTCAACCTCCCTGCCTTTCGTATTCCTTTCTCCTCCTCCTTGTATGTACACCCTTAAAGGAATAGCGACACACTTTTGAGGCAGTGCAAAAGGGATATTTTTTGTTTTCTTGGATGCATTGTGAATGCTCTCCACATCGGCAGAGCCAGGAATGACATATAAAGTATGTAAATTTGATGCACCTGTTAGCCAGCTCCATCAGAATGGATAATGTGAACATAGTTGCCTAAAAATCACTGAAATCACTGCCGGAGTCGCTGGATGACAATGAAATCATTGTTTGCACGTACCACATGCAGCTGACAACCATCACACTTGCTGCAACTTCGTCATGAGTTGATTTTCCCCCGTCACTTTGGCCTACATCTGACTGTGTTGGCATGTTGCTATGAAACCGCTTCTTCAAAATTGAAACTGAAAGTGGCTTTTTAAAGATAGTTGTAGTAAACGGACATTACAACGAATCGTCTTAGGCCGATAGATTATTATTTGAAGAGTATTGTCGTTGATTTGGCCACCATAGGTTCAGTATTAGAAGAGAAAATGAAGGTTAAAGTTTCATTTTTGAATTTCATGCTTGTAGCTGGGCACCCAAACGTAAGTGTGACGTCATGGATTTCAAAGGATTTTCTTCGTATTTGGTTCACTGAAATTTCATGAAACTTGCTATGTTAAAGGAGTACTGACACGATTTTGTGGTGGCGCAAAATACACATTTTTCGTTTCCTAATCATGTATTGTTAATGCCCTCCGCACACGGAAGCCAGGAAACACGTACAAAATATTTTAGTTTGGTTTTAAAGTTTTCGTCACCCAGCACTGCAAGCCAGCCCCAGCGCAGTGGACACTACGATGACATATAAACACAGCCTCTTAAAAATCGCCGGAATCGCTGACAGAGTCGCTGGACGACCGTAAAATTGTCGTTGTTTGCATGCCCCACGGGTAATTCACCATAGACGAGAGTTACAGCCACGCTATCACGAATTTCTTTTCCTACGTGACTTAGACATACGTTCGACTATGTTGACATATCACTAGGAAACCGCCCCTCCGAAATCGAAACCGAAAGTCTGCTTTTAAGGGAGCCGTATTAAAAATATATTCATTGCGTTGCGAGGCACCATGACACTCTTTTTGGGGCTCTCCATGCCAGTGCTTTCATTTACAGCAACAATACGAGAATGTCGAATTCGTGTCAGTACTCTTTTAAGTCTGATCCTCCTACAATACCTTGTTTCAATTTTGGCAGAAAATAATTTTGTGCGCCGTAGCAGGTGCCTTCAAAATCCGTGACGTCACAGCGAATTGGTGCGGGAATGTGAAGGTGGCGTTGCCACCTATGTTTTCTTTTTATGTGTTTTCTCACTGACTAAGTGTTTTCTCGTGACAAGAGTGGTGCAGTTGGTATTGTGAAAGGGTAATTAAGAAATATGCGAAAAATCGGTTTGCTCTTTAGTGTGTCTTTAAGAATATATTCATTGTGTTCTGAGGCACCATGGCACCCTTTTTAGGGTTTTGGGCGCCAGTGCTTTCATTCATAGCAATAGTGGGACAATATATGGAATGCTTGACAGTACTCCTTTAATGGCTGCTCCATCACCTTAAAAGTTCCGGCACTTTGTTTAGAATAATGCCTTTTTGTTGATGGTCTTTGTCTTGGGACATAGTCTTTCCTACAAAAATAACGCCCTCTTTAGAATGAAATCTCGGTAAAAGCAAAGCAGAAGGGTAGCTAATACCGTTCAAACTGTTAGGCATACATGCTTACTGTGCGATTGTGTCAGTTCCTTGGCTAAGTACCATCCCTGTGCAGGTCTTCTGTGCTTGTACTATTGCTTTATTTCAGATCTCTGTTACCATATGCGCCAATCTAGTGATGACAGACATCAAAGAGCTTGTGTGTGTGGGGTTTCATCTTCAATTGTGCAAAGCTCTTTTTTTTTTTTTTTGTTAGAGGAGCTTACTTCTCTAAAATTTGTATTGCAAGATCGATAATTCTGCATAATTTTTACTCAACTGGCTAACCCTTATAATAGCGGGGCCATGTTGAGATGCCCAAGTTGTGTGATGCATCTAGATGAAAATGAATGTAATGTAATCTGCCAGTAGTTTGCACAACATGACAGTGGTGCTGCCTGCATACCAACGAGTGTCCTGTGTACGAGTTTTATTCTACCTAAAGGAGCCAAGTCCAGAAACCAAATTCAGAGGTATTATGATTAATGCCTAGGTTTATTTTGATTGTGTACTTTCTAAATTGGTGAGTTGTAGATTGAAATGCCCATGCAACAAATTTTTTTGTTGGAATTGAATTGGATCCTATGGGGGGGGGGGGGGGGCTATGCCCATTAAATCAAAGTGCACCAGATCCCCTCACTATCGACCAATGGGCGTGCGTCATGAACACCATGTGACCGAAACATTGCCGCCTCCAAACTCTCATCACAGACTGCTGACATCATTTGATGTGCATAAAATTCAAGAACAGCTGTTATTTAGATTTAGGTTCGTGCTAAAAAACCCTAAGTGGTCAATTCTGTCTGGAGCGCCCAACTACTGCGTGCCTCATAGTCATGCCGTGGTTGTAGCTCTTAAAGTCATGGGATTTGATGAATCAGTGTTGCTCTACTTTGACCCCTAGAACATTGAGCTGGTGGCTGGCAACCTTCAGGGCGACCTTGCCGTCTTCAAGTTCCAGCAGCCGAGACCTTGGGCTCAGGCATCAAACCTGGGGGCGGTAAGACGTTTGCACGTTTTGCAATTGTTAAATCTTCTGGAAGACAGGATACTTCTAAGTCAAGTGGCGTGCTGATCTGTTTGTGTGAGACTGTTTGAGCGCATGTACACACTTTTCAATTAGTTGCACTAACTTTTTTTTGTTACATCTTGTTTGTTTTTGGTTACCTATGCCCTATTTTGGTAGTTGTGTGCAGCATTGTGAAAGCTACAGGCCTCATTGGCCAATTATGAGGACAAGCGCATGTTAAATGTGTCCTATCGCGCACGCCTGTTCGTCTGCCAATGCTGAGCGCTGCAGTGGCAGTGCTCAGCTCTCTGTTGGCATGAGTGGCTTGGCAGATGCATCTCCGAACACTGGCACTACATCTCACCTTCCAAGAATCGTGCCCTTGGTTGGCCTCGTTGTCTTGGCTCTGTGGCACAGAACTAGTGTAACATACTGTTGAATGTGCAAACCAGCCCAAAAGGACAACGGACGGAAGAGAGAAGTGACACACACAACGGCTGGTCTAACAACTGCGCTTTATTAACAAAAACCATCTTGCAGGAAAACCAGGAGAGCATGCACCGCCCAAACAACCAAACAACAAACCCAGAAGCTTATGTAATTGCGATAAGAAGCTAAGTTCCTTGTGCAACAATGACAGTGAAGCAGTGCTGACACAATTGGTGCCTTGCCTGCTAATGTGATACGCCTTGGGAATTTCTCGCTCAAGTTTACCCTTACCTCTTCCACCAAGTATCCTAGTATTGGAAAAAAGCGGGACACAAGCACACAGATTGAACCCTTCAGACGGGGCTCATCTGTCCCATCATTGGCGGCAGTGTGGTTGTGTCCCGCTTTTTTCCATTACTGGGATACTTGGTGGAGGTAAGGGTAAACTTGAGTGCTTAATTAACGAGGCGTATCACATTAGCAGGCAAGGTGTCAATTGTGTCAGCACTGCTTCACTGTTATTGTTGCACAAGGAACTTAGCTTCTTATTGCAATTACATTAGCTTCTGAGTTCGTTGTTTGGCTGTTTGGTCGGTGCATGCTCTCCTGGTTTTCCTGCAAGATGGTTTTTGTTAATAAGGTGCAGTTGTTAGTCCAGCCGTTGTGTGTGTCACTTCTCTCTTCCGTCCGTCGTCCTTTTGGGCTGGTTTGCACGTTCAACAATATGTACCAACTGACCCAAATTTCAACACTTCTATAGTGTAACAGAGTATAGGCTATGTGGAGAATGGATAGCTGGGCTAGTTGGTGCACATTCATTGCGCTTGTCTGTGTTTGTTTCCTTGGTCCCATGTATTTTAGTGCAGTATGTCTGTCATGGATGTATAGCCTATGTATTCTGCTTGCCTCTATGAGCCTTATCTCCACTGTGGAAAGCAAGTGCCTTTTTGTTTTCTAAACAAAAGCATTGCCCAGAAAAACTGTCCCTTGACTGCAGGTGGCTGCTGTGATTGTTGGCGACATCCTGAATGATTCTCAGGTGAGCTGGATCTGCACACAATCCACACCCTCTCACTCATGCTGCATAGAGCCTCTTTCTTACTTACTGTGTGCACACTAAAGTGTGTACAGTGAACAAGTGTGCTAATTCGATTTTGTTGATAATTCAAACTAAGTGGCATGTTCTTGCCAAGCTGCTTAGAACTTGCTGCAATAGAGAGCTCGTTAATTCCCATGCAAACCAGATCCACCACGGATAATTCAGTGTAGGCCGCCATGGCTGGCACTTTCCCTGTTATGTAACAGGTGGTGCAACTGTCTATTCACTATCATCTTTGTCAGTAATGGATGCCTCGGTGACAGTGCTCTGTAATCTCTAGAACTAAGCTTTGTGGTCGAGTATAAGTCATGAGGGCCATGTAGATGTGCATTTGTTTTTCAAACTGATGGCGTAGATCAGCATTGATAGTCCATTGCACTAATGGCGGCATGCGTATGCGTGCTGTTCAAGTTGATGCATTCATTGTGTTCATGTCGTACGCTTGTTGAATCTCCAGCATCTTTTTTTAATGTCCACAGATGCAACAGTCATGCGATTACTAGAAATGACATGATGATATGATTGCCATAACTGGCAGAGCAGCATAATTCGCCCCGAGCTTGCACTAAAGCTCCCTTTTGTTCCTTTCCTGCTACACAATCACTGCTCGAAATTGAAATTGGTGGCGGTGGAATGGTGCAACTTGATTTTTCAAGTTAAATTGCCATTCCCCATTACAGTTGCATGAGGATATAGTGTGCTCCTTTGCAAGCTTCATTGTAGCTCACTTGGTGGTGCAAAATCATGTGTGAAAGCTTATGTACCAACACTGTATCTTCAGCATGCATAAATGCTCAATATTGCCCGCAAGATTCATGTTTCATGCTGTTGACATTGAAATGTGACTATCTCTGTGTATGCTGCATAAATAAGATTGCACTTACTCATCTCAAATGTTGGATCACAGACATGTTGGATGAACTTGTATTAAACAGGTAACTAGCAGTGGTGACAATGATTCGCTTGTTTTCAAGTGATCAGCGATGTTCTCAAGTACAGTCCTGGACAGTGATATAGCCAGTTTGACATTAGCGTGTGGATGGAAATTGAACCTCGTTTCACTTTGCTTGTGAAAGGCTGCTGTGGCCACTGGCATTCAGTCAAAATAGAAAAGTGCGCATCTTACGGAATGAGTACCGTGTTTATTCGAATATAGGTCGACCTTTTTTTTTTTTCACCAGATATTGGCCATAATGGGCTATCGACCTATATTTGTGATCAAAACGATCAAAAACACCGAGCTAATGTCGTTCAGCTGCGGCGCCTGCTGTTTTTCAAGCAGTGCCTGCTACATAGGCTCATTGTACAGCATAAAATCTGGAGCCAGGACCGCACATGCCCCCCGCCCCCCCCTCCCCTATCAGACTAAGTAATTAATAAAAAAAGTTGCTCATGTACCAGCTGTACACTGTCTTTTCCAAGCCCCCATGAAATGGAGCCACTTCGCCATGTTTGTGCTGGAACCCACAATTTCCCTATATAGGCTGTAAAATCCCGAGCCTTGCTACCTGCCGGCGTGCATCCCCACAGGCCCCACCTGGCGCTCTCTTTGTTCGTTGTTCCATTGGATGTGACAGCTTGTGTTTCTTATTGCATAGTTCATTGCCGCTTAGCGCGAGCTCGGCGTGAATGAAAAGTTGATTAGGGGTTGCAAGAAGTGGCTGGACTGACCGTTTGCGTGTTACGGACGGCATTGTGCTTTTCACGGTCTTTCGAATGAGAGGCATGACATTCTTGAAGAAGAACTGAGGCTCCAAAGGGAGAGCAATGTGCCAAAGGTCTCCCAGTTCGCTGTGAGGATACTCAAATAAAAATCTGACAGTTGGCACAAGACGTGATTGGCAGGTGAAGGTTGAAGGATGCGTGGGAGGACTTGCCGGCAGAAATAATTGGCAGCGATGATGTCCTTTTGGGATGCCGGGGATGTGTGTGAAGAATCTGACAGCGACAACTTTCCCTACACTTCTGATGAAGATGACGCTTCTTGTAGCGATTAGAGGGCTAAGGAAAAGTTATTGTAAATAATGGTGTGCTACGTTTCAATTTCTGTATAAAAAAAGAAAAAAGAGGTCGACCTATATACGAATATTTTTTTTCATGTCTCGTAGACCGTTATAAGTAGGGGTCTACCTATATTTGTGCCCAACCTATTTTTGAATAAATACCGTACCTCATAGACAAAATAAGAATAATCAAAGGATGATAAGAACAATGACTCTGTATAGCCAAGCCTTTTATTCTTGTTTTGAATAAGCAGACCCAACTAGATAGCAGATGTGCTGTTAAGTTGCGCACCTATCGCATGAATTTACTTAACTTGTTCATTACTATGTAGCTCAAGCAGTGGTTGTTATTCCTTTTTGACAGCCAAAAATGAAACGGAAAGAGTTGATGCATTTGCTTTTAAATAAAGAGTGGTTGTTCCATACCTTATGCAGCCTTTGGTTTGTCTTTCGTTAGTTTCAGTTTTGTTTAATCTGAGCTCAGCAGGCATTCCTACAAGAATTTAATTAATGATCTTTTACTGTAATAGGGAAAAGCTGCAGATTCTGCTAACAGTATGAAAGAGGGGTAGCGAATACGAGAAAGTGAGCAGTCCTGCCATGGTGGTCTAGTGTCTGTGGCACTTGGATGCTGATCCAAAGGTTGTGGGATTGAATCCCATCTGCCGCAGCTGCATTTCAATAGAGGCGAAATGTTGAGGCCCATGTATTGTACAATTTCAGTGCACGTTAA
>JABSTT010005245.1:0-20240 GCA_013339685.2 Hyalomma asiaticum
GCCCAACCTTCCGTCCTTTATTCAGGATACGCCTTACTTTCTGCGGGATTATAGAGTCTATTAACGAAATACAAACACTTTCAGATCAGGCTATTCCGGTAACGCTAGATGTCACTTCCCTATACACGAATATACCTATCACAGAATGAATCGAAGCGCTCTCGAAAGCAATACAGAATAGCAAACGTGCACACGCCGCTGAGTTTACATCACGTTACTAGAATTTAGTACTTACACTTAATTACTTTGAATTTGACTCGACCAACTACCTGCAAATTTTTGGCACCAGCATGGGAACTCCTTTCGCGCCGACCTACGCCAATATCTTCATGGGGCAACTAGAAGCACAGCTTTTGGAATTGTCGCCGCTAAAACCTCGCACCTACCTCCGTTACATAGACGATATCTTTATTATTTGGGAACATGGTGTAAGTGCACTAAGCACATTTTTTGAGCTTTTTAACAACTTTTCATCCCAGCATTAAGTTTTCCATGCACCACTCTGCTAGTAAAATTGATTTTCTCGACACGACAGTATCCATCGAAAAAGTAAAACTAAAGACGACACTTTACAGAAAGCCAACGGATAGCCAACAATATCTAGATTATAGTAGCCATCACCCACGACACTGCAAACAGGGCATATTTATAGGACAGGCAAGGCACATAAGAAGGATTTGTAGCAACGACGCGGATTACGTTCACCACTTAAGCAATTTAAAGGCAACCTTAGCTGAACGAAATCACCCGCACGACGCTCTCAACAAGATATACAATGACGCGCTCAAACTAGATAGGACACCAGCACTAGAAAAAAAGAGCCCCTAAAGCGCAGGCCAACCAGCCGCTAGCATTCATAACGAAATACTCCAATGCGCTTCCAAACATAAATAATATTCTTCGGAAATACTACCCAATACTAACAAGCAACCATCGCCTTAGAAAAGCGTTTCCGGAAATACCAAGAGTCACCTACCGCCGTAATAGAAACTTTAAGGACCTGCTAGTACATGCCAAAGTAAACCCTCAGCACACCGCCTGCGTAACTAACTTGCTCCCGTCCCAGATGTAAGACTTGCAAGCATATTCAAAATGATCTTAAAGTTAAAAGCACGGGAAGTGACTATGTCCATCATGTAAAATCAAGCTTCACTTGCACTCGTTCAAACGTTATTTACATGTTGGAATGTTCACTCTGTCAGAAGCAGTACGTCGGCGAAACTGGTCAACCAATTAATGTCAGATTAAACGGGCACCGCGCGGACCTGCCGAAGGCAGTGGCGCAGCATTTTAATATGCCAGGTCATAATTTCGATGAACTGAAACTACATACTTCCAGGAAACTTCCGCCCGCCGAGGGACAGAAAATACAGGGAATCATATCTCATATACAGATTCAATACTCTCCAACCTACGGGCATAAATCTTTCAAAGGGAACTGATCTTGAGTCTATTAGATACGGTAGAGTGTTAACAAAGACAACAAAAGGTTGAGGGATGCACAAGCTAACAATGTTTCTCCCAGAAAGTCTTCTTTCAGGTGCTGAGCCCCCATCCAGTTCCAGGAGAACAAGGACGTTAAACCAGTGTCATTAATTTTTTTAGGGCAAGCCTTTCGGTGAAATGCATTGTTGGTGCGGGGCAGGTGGTGTGGGGTGGAGGGGGGGGGTCACATGCCATAGGAACAACTTCTGTTCCGAGCGTGTGTTCCTTTTTTCATCCTGCTTTCTAGCCCTGGGCACACAATGCATTTGCAAGATATGTACAAGGAGCGGATTCTTGGAAGCTCTCGCTCTTGCCATTTATTTCAGCAGAACTTCTTCTTGGGCGAGTTGGTGCATATCTGTTGGGTATCGTTGCGCATTCAACGGACGAACGCAGGAAAGAACAGGCAGAGTAACGGAAAGAGCGCAAACTATCAACTGATTTTATTGATTCGGTCATAGCTATATATGCATGTCCCAAACAACACGAGAGAGGCGAAGAGAGGAGGAATCACAAAATATACAACCTCACGTCAAAAAGCCGCGCAGAAATCGCTTTCTGCTCTATATAAGGTTACACAAGTGTCACTGACGCAGTTATCGCCAGCATCCTTAATATGAAAGGCTTCCAGCAGCTTCGCGCGCTACAAAAAGCATGCGGAATCATTCCGAAAATGCGCCACAGGAGTGGTGTATCAAATCCCGCTCACGTGCGGACGTTCTTACGTGGGCCAGACAGGGCGCTGCGTTAACGAACGCATAGCGGAGCATGCCGCTTCGATCACGAGGAGAGAAGGAGCGAAGTTGCCAGCGCATTGTAGCTCGTGTAGGGGGTGTGAGCCTTATTAAAACAAGTGAAAATTCTAGGCAGAAGCAGGGAGAGAGTAGCGCGCGAGCTGCTGGAAGCCTTTCATATTAAGGATGCTGGCGATAACTGCGTCAAGTGACACTTGCTGTAACCTTATATAGAGCAGAAAGCGATTTTCTGCGCGGCTTTTTGACGTGAGGTTGTATATTTTGTGATTCCCCTCTCTTCCCTCTCTCGTGTTGTTTGGACATGCATATATATGCTATGACCGAATCAATAAAATCAGTTGATAGTTTGCGCTCTTTCCGTTTACTCTGCCTGTTCTTTCCTGTGTTCGTTCCGTTGAATGCGCAACCGATACCCAACAGAATTGCCATTTATATTAGTCACGCAAACACCTGTCACCCAAATACCCCTGCACCCAACCCGACCCCTCCCCCTCCTTTTTTTGTGTGTGTGTGTGTGTGTGTGTGTGTGTGTGTGTGTGTGTGTGTGTGTGTGTGTGTGTGTGTGTGTGTGTGTGTGTGTGTGTGTGTGTGTGTGTGTGTGTGTGTGTGTGTGTGTGTGTGTGTGTGTGTGTGTGTGTGTGTGTGTGTGTGTGTGTGTGTGTGTGTGTGTGTGTGTGTGTGTGTGTGTGTGTGTGTGTGTGTGTGTGTGTGTGTGTGTGTGTGTGTGTGTGTGTGTGTGTGTGTGTGTGTGTGTGTGTGTGTGTGTGTGTGTGTGTGTGTGTGTGTGTGTGTGTGTGTGTGTGTGTGTGTGTGTGTGTGTGTGTGTGTGTGTGTGTGTGTGTGTGTGTGTGTGTGTGTGTGTGTGTGTGTGTGTGTGTGTGTGTGTGTGTGTGTGTGTGTGTGTGTGTGTGTGTGTGTGTGTGTGTGTGTGTGTGTGTGTGTGTGTGTGTGTGTGTGTGTGTGTGTGTGTGTGTGTGTGTGTGTGTGTGTGTGTGTGTGTGTGTGTGTGTGTGTGTGTGTGTGTGTGTGTGTGTGTGTGTGTGTGTGTGTGTGTGTGTGTGTGTGTGTGTGTGTGTGTGTGTGTGTGTGTGTGTGTGTGTGTGTGTGTGTGTGTGTGTGTGTGTGTGTGTGTGTGTGTGTGTGTGTGTGTGTGTGTGTGTGTGTGTGTGTGTGTGTGTGTGTGTGTGTGTGTGTGTGTGTGTGTGTGTGTGTGTGTGTGTGTGTGTGTGTGTGTGTGTGTGTGTGTGTGTGTGTGTGTGTGTGTGTGTGTGTGTGTGTGTGTGTGTGTGTGTGTGTGTGTGTGTGTGTGTGTGTGTGTGTGTGTGTGTGTGTGTGTGTGTGTGTGTGTGTGTGTGTGTGTGTGTGTGTGTGTGTGTGTGTGTGTGTGTGTGTGTGTGTGTGTGTGTGTGTGTGTGTGTGTGTGTGTGTGTGTGTGTGTGTGTGTGTGTGTGTGTGTGTGTGTGTGTGTGTGTGTGTGTGTGTGTGTGTGTGTGTGTGTGTGTGTGTGTGGGGTGTCTCACGTGCTGCTCTTCTCCTTCCTCTCTGTCTGAGGACGGGGGAGAGCTGTGCAAAGGCGTACATACACGAACGCTGGAGAAGGCAGTTGCCGCCCTGACGAAGACAAGTCCGCTTGTCGAAACGTTGGCTCCCGCGACACTTCCCTGTTTCAAATCGTACCTTGCGATTTGTTCACCGCAATTTGTCAGGCATTCTGCAATACCACGTCACAATGCGGTGACTCCGGTGATAACATATCACGTGATATTGCGCTACCTGATCTTGGGAGATTTCATGCGAACATTGCATTACGTAATCTTGACGGAATGTGCCATGTGACTGCGTTATGTCATTTGGCCAACGTGTCACATCATATTTAAGGACGTGATTTTCGCTGGAAACATGTCACCAAACCAAACATCGCATTACGCAATCTTGGCGGAAATATGTCACGTGACGTTGTCTTACGTGATGTTGAGGAACATGTCACAGGTCTTGCGTTGCGTTATGTTGGAAGAAACATGTCACGTGACATTGTATTACGCGATTTTGACGGGTACATGTCACGTGCCATTTTGTCACGCAATCCCTTCTGCTTATTTTGGATGGACGACGTCACGTGATGTTGCGTCGCGTGATTCTGGCGTAAACATGTAACGTGACATTGCGTTACGTGATTTGGGCAAGAACATGCCAGGTGACAGATCGTTACATGGTTCTGGGGCGAACATCGCATGTGACATTGCGCTTCGTGATGTTGCCAAGAGCATCAGATAAAACATTTCGTATCACGTGGCACTGTGCTACATGACTTTCTCAGAAAGATGTCACGTCACTGTTTTACGCGATGCTAATTAGGTAATTCTGGGGGAATATGCCAATTGACAACGCGTTGCGTGATTTCGGCAAAAACGAGTCACGTGACAATGCGTAATGTGGTCTTGGTGGGAAGATGTCTCGTGACGCATCGTTAGGTGGTTTTAGATGACCGCGTGAAGTGTTCCCGATCGAAAAGCGCATAACATGTCGCGTGATCTTTCCGTAGAAATCACTTAATGCAACCTCACCTGACATGTTCCCACCTAAATCACGCAATGCATTGCAACACGGAATGTTACCGCCAGAATATCACCTCAAGATAAAGTCACCTGATTCAATAAACTATCGAACAGTTTTGCTATGATCTAGCCTAGAGCGACCAAACGGAAGCTACGTGCTTTTTATAACGTCAGTCGATCCATCAAAGAACTATATTTCAACCAAAAAGAAAAAAAAACATTTGTAGTCAAACAAGGTAGCGGGGAAAAAAGCTGCGCAATGGTCGCTTGACATAGCCCTAGCCACCCATCGGCGGTGAAACGACAGGGTACAGCACTTGATGTAAAGAAAAAAAAAAGAACACGGGAGAAAAAGTGAAAAAAGGACATGCATACAAACAATTGCTCAGCAGTTAGATACCGTAGTGCATTCACTATGTGCGCGTGAGCGCACAAGCGCACATATAACTATGTTTGTTCAATACACACGTGCTCGAAGTAAACCAATAAATAAAGAACGAGAAAAGGGGAAAGAAAGATAAGACAAAAAAAATGCATTGCCAAATGCCAAGCACTACAAGTAAGTCAAAATGAAGGATGCGCACTTATGTAGTCATGTATGCGCAGATTGTACACGACAGATGTACGCACCAAAGTAATAATGATAAAAAAAGGTATTTTTCAACAAAAGACATGTAAACACCAATTTTACAGTAGGAAAGTTTCGCTTGTTACGTGAACAGTCCTCTAATTTCTTTTTTTTTTTTGAGAGAGAAATGAAGCATCTGTCCCTTGCGTTTCAAGATAGTTCAGTGTTGTTGGGACGATGTGTCGGATGCGTTCAGTTCCGTAGTGTGCGTGAAAGTGGAACATGCCAGTGTGTTTGATATCGGAACTGCATTTTGTTTAACGTTCGCGAGTTGAAGAAATGTGCCCGATTTCCCGAGTGCTGCCTCTTTTAGGAGGGCAGTAATTTGTAAGTACATAGTTCTGGTATTTTCACGATTTGATGTTGTTTCAAAAGAGGGGAGGTATATATTCTAGAAAAGAAGCATTTGAAATTAGTTTGCTCAGGCTGCCACGGAATTCAGAAGTCGTCGCATAATATGCAATTGGAGAAAAAGGAGTCGGGCACGAACCAGGAAGCCTGTTGCACCACGTCATCGTGGACGCAAAGCCTTCGCAAATAATCTCCACTACTGCACGCTTACGGAGTGGTATGCAATTGTTGCCGCCGATGGGCATGGGTTTCTGTGTCCGAACGTTGTTCACAGATTCAGCGGAAACCCTGAACGTGGGGACTGTATGACGCTCGTTCTTTATTTGTCAGGTGTAACTGAGTGATGGTAACACAGTGTCGAAGGAAAGAAGGAAAAAACAAAAATGCGCTTGATCCCCCTCCCAAACACAAAAGAATAAAGTTCGAGGTCTCTCTGTGTCTGGATGATCCCTCTCTGATAAGAACCGGTTTAACACTAAAGCGACACCTGTCTTCGCATGTAAGCCGCAGTCTGGCTAATTGAGGGGAGGGAGAGGGGTTTGATACTCTGGGGACATGAACCCTTAACGTGTACCAGTGTCTTCTTTCATGTACCAGTGACTTCTGAAAGATATCTCAACATTTTAATTGACGTAAGAAAAGCGACACTTGAGGATCACACACACATATGAGACAAAGATGGCGAAGATTTAGTGTGTCGCTCTACAAAAGGCATCGGGTCATATTCAGAAACGTACCGAAGTCACCAGGTGGAACTTAATGAACAATTTGCGTCCGCTACACGCAACAAAACTACGTCGATTTTCACACACGCCTTGCGCATGCCATTCTTGCCGGTTCTACATTCCTGAAATTTTCTCGTCGCCATCAAGAATCATTGAATGTTAGGCGGGTTGTGGGGGTTGCCTTCAGAAAAGCAAGTGGGTGTGCAAGCATACGAAATCTGCTTATGTCCCTTTCGTCGCACGGCAACGATACACGGGTGATTTTCGTCCCTATAAAAAAAATAGTATCACTTGCGCATCTGCCAAAAGTGGTATGGGACTTCAGCTAAAATGCACTCACACAAGAAAGAAGCATCCAGTGAAGATGGGCAATGAGACAAGAGCCAAAACGTCGTCACACGATGCCGAGGCGCGCAAGCGCGCGCATCGAGGCAGCCAGCTGCCCTTAGCTGCTCTGCTTACGTGGCGTACCTTCGAGTTGCCCACCACTCGGGCTTTCGGGCTGGCCAGCTGTACTCGATCGGGGGTCACCAACTGCGCCACCAGAGAGAGATAGAGATAGTTAAATTTATTAAAGGTCCTAATGGGGCGTGGGCACCCCTTATGGGGGCCGGCCCGGTGACTCCGTCCATGTGGGGACTGGAAGTCGGAGCTCGTCAGCCACCTTTTGGGCCTTCTGGACAGCCTGGTGTTGAGGGGCTCTGTCAGGGCTGCTGAGCTGCGACGGCGCTCAGACAGCCAAACGGTAAGCACTGAAAATTTTCAGTGCCTACAGAAAATTTAAATAGAGGAGGCATGTACACACCAGCGGCACCTCGACACTTCAGAGGAATCGTTGACAGTTGCTGGCAAACGAAAGATCTCGAACGACTTGCTATTTTTACGAGGACTCTACATTAGACGCGCCACCGCCCTGCGCAATCCTGCTGTAAAGCAGGATCGTCCCCAAACGGTGAAAGCATGCAAGCGAAACCCAATGGTTTATCATCCGACCGTATTGTAAGCAACACACATAGAGGTGCGATAGGCACATCACTTGCTTGTCTACGGCCGACTTTGCTTTCCTGGAGTAAAACGCGTCGTAACGCAACTGGCTATCATACACGTCACACAAGACAAATTACGTAGCGGCCGTGCCTGAAGGAATGCGCCGGCAGGACGGCGAACCCTTCGCGGCGATAGAGGCGTCGAGAATCTGAAACGCTAACTGCGGGTGCGCGTATTAATGCGAAAATTTACGCTGTTGTTCCATCTTTCCTATGTGGCGGTACCAACGCTGACAACCGAGAGTGCATTGAAGGGAGGCGATGGTAATGTAAGAGAATCTCGCTTGCTAAATACCTTTCCTTTAATCGGAGATCAATTAGATGCAGATTGCAAATCGGTAAAGATTTCATACCCATTTTTCCTCAACAGTGTAAATTTGTCGGTGGAGCGGTGATAGCGCTTTTAGCTCCTACCGCTGCACTCTGGCTGGTTGAAGGTTGGAATCCCAGCGGGTTGTACCTTTTTAATCTCGAATGCGCGTTTATTTTTCGGACATCTACTTCTGTGACAGAAGCATGTCTCAGGTTCCTTGGTGCATCCTTAAATATTTAGCGTTAAAAGAAGACGCAGACTGCTCCGGCTCCGCGTTTCCTAGGTCTGCCTTTCTCTTGCACCATATCTTCATCGCGCTGCAGCTACCCATCATTGTGAAAGCTCAGTTCTCGTCAAAACGTGCCGAGCCGCATGCCTGTTTCCAATCAGTCTTCAAGTTGTAGTATTTCTCTCCAACGGGGATTTAGGAGCACTGCGTTGAAATCAACGAAAATAATTCCTATAAGAGTCCGCATTTAATTTTATTTATAGCGTCGCCAAGGCACTTCTGCACTAAGTCTCTTTAAATAAAAAATAACGCTCGTAATTTATTCGAAAACGCTTAAACGATAGCCCCCGGTACAAAAACATCGCGAAGAATGCCCCGCAAGAAGAATTTTTGCCCTAAACAAGTGAAACATATATCGCGTTCTCCATTTGAGGCACGAAAAGAAAAAAATCACACCTGCAATCAACAACTAAACCAAAAAAAAAATCTAGCTCGATGCTCTTAACGTTAGTCTAAAGCGCGGCATTTCTTTTTTACAAATTTCTCCAACCATGAGTGTGTCAAATGTTCTGACGCTTGGGAGACCGTACCGTCTCGATTGAATGAATCTCGATGTCTTTCCGCAGCTTCTACGATTCTAAAATGAGTACCTAGGTTTGCTTGCTTGTAAGGCGGCTTCTAAAATGAGTACCTAGGTTACCTTTGTTGGACATCTTCCACTCGATCGAATGTCGGTCGCCGCCGTGCCAACGGACATGGAAGCGCCGCACAGCTGCCAACTTGCATCCGGTGGCGTTCAAATTGTGATGATGATGATCCTTCAATTTTGGCATCTACCCACTTGGGGGGATTAGCCAAGACTCAGGCGGATTTGAGTTTAATTTAATAAGTTATGCTACCTGAAAGGTTTAGTCGTCCTTCGATGTTGAATTTTAATATTACAAACGTAGTCAATCAATCAATGGTATAGAGAATAATGGAATAAGTAATTAGGATCTATTAACTGAGCAAGAAAATCGATTCGAATCCGTAATGAACTTCTGCAGAGCGAAGCATATATCGTGTGTCCCAGCACGGAAGACCAGAATGAAAGAAGAACAGTGATTGATAATGGAACGCCCAGATTTCGCAATGCCATCTCTTTTCCAATGCCATACTTTTCCTAAGGTAGGTAAAGCGCCTGCATTCCAGCAAAAAGTGTTCACTTGTCTCTGGCTCGTTGCAAAAAGCGCATAAAGGAGAGACCGCCAGACCAGCTCGGTGCATGTAGAAATTCAACGTCGGGATTCTACATCACAATCTCGTCAATACTGTTTCGATTTTCCTTGTTTGGCAAAATGACCTGCTCCAAGGGTATTGTAAGTGCTGTAAATCAGGTGAGGATGCAAGGCATGGTGTCGACATCAATAAGGCGTACTTTCGGAATCTGGCTGCGGTAACAAACGCCGTCTCCTGATTTGAGGTACGCGCCGCGTGCCCTTTTGTTCTCTTTGTCAAATGGCGCATACCCGCTAGACGACCTTCGTCAGTAAAAGAAACGGGTTAATAAAGGCTGCACATCAGAGAGCATCTCACAATTGCGTGCCGCATGTTTATTGTCGCGAGTGTGAGCTGAACATACGACTGGCTCTTCTTCATCTGTGCACATCATCGTCACTTGAACATGGATCATCATCAGGTGCTCGGTTGGATGACGAAGACCTAACCGAAGACGAAATGAAATGAGATGAGGTGGTGACAGGGACATTAATTCGCATGATGTTTCATGGTGCTTAGATACAGATTTTACGGTAATCGGCTGTGGCACGGGTCTTTAGATAAAAAGCTTTGGTACCATAATTCCATATCAGAGAACAACATCGCTCCACAATAGATCTAACATTTGCTAGCAGCAGCGTCTCTCTATCTTCGTCGTCTACTGTTGATTGCGCTACCAATAGCGATCATCTGCCAGTAGTTTTTGACATTTCCCGTCAGGTAACATACGCTGATGAACAAAGTGCCACTTTTGTTGACTACAGCTTATTCAAGAATTCCTTAAAGTGTGCGATCGCTTCGTTATCTACAGCTTCTGTCGTACAAAAGCCAAAGATAATTTGCAGGGCTCTTGAAAACCACTGGAAAAAATCGCAATTTATCCTTCGCACTAATAAGAATAATTCCTTCAGGCAGTGGTGGAATGATGACTGCTCACGTGATTACATAAAACAAAAAGCAGCCTGGAGAAGTTTACTATGCAATCAGCGTCCGAAGAACTGGAGCGATTGCAAATTCTTCACAGCCTCATTAAACGTACGATTTCTAAAGCGAAGGAAGACTATGACAACAAACACTTCGATTATTTATCCAAAGAAAAAATGTAAGAACCCACTTTTCAGATTTCTCCATGTCAGAAAAATAATTTCGCGCCCAAAGAATTTCGACTCATAAGCTTTATCTGAGGAAGAAACACAAAAGATGTTAAAAGATATAGCGGGGGGTCTAGAAAGCATATTCTCATCCCTATTGTCCCCGTGTAGCCGATTTAATATGTTGACTTATGATCTCACTGAAGTAACGCTTGGCGAATTGGATACAGGCTATGAGAAAGATTCCTAATTCAGCTCCTGGAGACGGTGGAGTCACGGAAAACATGTTAAAAATTCCTTTCAATGAGGCCTCAGATCACCTATTAGCCACTGTGAATCATTCGCTAAAATGGGCTTGGATTCCTTCTATATGGGAACTAGCTAGAATAATTCCAGTTCTTAAAAATAACGAAAAATGATATACTCTTGACAATATTCGTTCGATTGCTCTAACTTCTAATCTAGTAAAATCGAGAGAACGAGTTATCTATGCTCGTATGGCAAAATTTAGAGATGATAAGGTTCTTCTTAGCCCCCACTAAATTGGATTTAGACCCGGCTGTTCCATTTGGCATGCTCATGTGGACGTAGAAATACACGTAGTTGCTCTGGTAACATTAGATATATCAAAAGCCTATGATAGTTTCGAGTATAACAGTTTATTACCCTAACTAAAGAGTTATAATTTCCCGAATTATCTGGTGAGCTGGTTTCATAAGTTTTTAAACGACCGAGAATATTATTGTTCCTTGAAAGATTATTCTTCTACCCGTGATCGACAGTCCCGCGGGGTTCCTCAGGGAGCTGTGACTTCCCCTCTACTGTTTAAGGTGCTATTAAGTTCCTTCCCCAGCCATGAACGTATATACACCTACGTTTACGCAGATGACATCCCGTTCTTTGCATCAGACGACGACTTACATTCTCTATATAATGGTTTGAAAACTTACATGTGCTCAATAGAAGACTGGTTAAAAGTAATTCACTTGTCCCTCAATGTTGTCAAGAGATCTATCAGCGTATTTTCATTAAATGACTCTGTTATTATAACTCTTACTTGCAACCTTCAGTATAGTCCACGTTTGGACACGGTGAAATATCTGGGACTAATTTATGATAGTAATCGCCTCTGGCGCGCGCACATAGATTACATAACTAAAAAAATGATTGCGTGCACTTGGCATCCCTCGCAAAATTAGCAACAATCGCTCATGTATGCGGAGAGACACGCTTGTCGTGATATTGTAGCGAAATGTCGGGGCCGTGAATGTTAGACGCATCGGAAGGTCAGGAAGACGAAGAGGCGTGGGAGCCACTCCGCGCAGGCAAGCGATGAAGAGTCGACACAGGGAATTGGGAGAGCACTCATTGGGGGTTTATTTAGCTAAGACATCTTGAAGTTGGAAAACACACAGGGCAAAAATTATACAACATAGAAAATGGTATCATACCCCGTCTGCCTGCCGGACTGCTCCCCGGTGGTGCCGAGCGTCATGGTCCCCGAGTCCGCTCTCTCAAAAAAAAAAAAAAGGCCAGTGTCGCCGCTTAAATAGCACTTTTCAGCCTCCACGGCAACACGAACGTCTCGGAACACCACTGCCTCTCACCAATAGGAAAACGGCTTACACGGGCCAGTCAGGCAGGTCGAAGGTAACGATGCTCTACGAGCTTTCATGATCACGTGCATCCGGCTTTGCTACAAAACTAATACAAGCAAGACATTCCAGAAACTGGCCGCGACGCACACACGTGGTCGTCATTTTCAGTACCCCGTCCCTGGAAGACTCCCTGCGCCGAGCGGGCTCGTTTACTCGAGCACCCGCCTACAAAAGCAGTCGGAAAAGAAAAAAGAACAAGAAAACATTCTACGCGACGCGGTCTTCGCGACACCTCCCCCCTACGAAAAAGAGTGACCCACTCGTTTTATTTGGACCCAGGAAAAAAGAAGTACGAAAAAAAAAAACAATTTTACATACAACAATTATGTGAGGTACTCGTTTCAGAAAAGTTATACATCTAAAAGGTGGAAAACTTAGAACACCAAATGGAAAATCTCGAGACTGAAAAATCACTAGGGTTATACATCTGTCTAAAAGGTGGAAAGCTTAAAACAACAAATGGAAATCCGCGAGACACAAAAATCACTAAAGTTCACTCGCTGGCACTGTAATACAAGTCAGTGGCAGTATCGTAAGCGGCGACATTTCGTTGTCCGTTGTTGCCGTTTGACGATGTCTTCCAATCGCTGCAAAGTTCAGTTTCAGAGCCAGAGCTCTCGCGCTGCTGCACTGCATCACTGGTCCCTGACTCGCGCACACCATGACGCAAACGATGTTCTCGGTCCGCTCGCGAACCACACTCGCGCACATCAGCATTGACGTCGCATTCGTGCACAACACTGGGATGTAATTCGTGGTCATCACTCCCCGCACTGCGCTCGCGCACTTCACTTTGATCGAATTCGCGGTCATCACTGCACTCGCGCACATCACCATTGACGTCGCCCTCGCGCACAACACTGGGGTGTAATTCGTGGACATCACTCCCGGCACTGCGCTCGCGCACTTCACTTTGACGGAACTCGCGGTCATCACTGCACTCGCGCACATCACCACTCGGATCTCGCACCTCGTGATCGGCACCGGACTCATCGTCTGCGTCGTCGGCATCGGAACATGATCGAACGTGGCAGGGCTTTAATCGCGCAACATTCACAACGTCACGTTTTTTTCCAGTTTGGTCTACCACCTCCCAGTCATTTTCGGCTACCCGGCGCACTAGACGTAATGGTCCGTAGTATCTGTGAAGAAGCTTCGTTGTCTTTCCTTTTGCTCGCGAGGGAGTCCATACGTACACCAAGTCCCCCTGACGATAAACAGCACTGCGTCGTTTAGCATCGTAGCTGCACTTGTTCTTTTCTTGCTGGTGCCTTTCCCGTTCATTCACTAATTTTCGAGCCTGCCGCGGCCGGTGGGCCACTTTCATCGCATCCAGGGTGTAGTCGAATCCACGTTGTGCGCCCGACCCGACATCTACCGGTAGCGTCGGCTCATGCCCGTGAAGAAGAAAGAAGGGAGTGAATCCGGTCGTCTCGTGGGTGGAGGAATTGTACGCAAAAAGAACGTACGGCAGAAATTCATCCCAGTCGCGGTGGTGCGAGGCAACGTACATGCTGAGCATGTCAGCCAACGTACGGTTAAAACGCTCGCACAGCCCGTTGGCCTGTGGGTGGTATGCTGTTGTGGTGGCATGTTCGCTACCCACGAGCCGGAATATTTCCTCGGTCAAGTTGGCAACAAAATGCTGTCCTCGATCGCTTATCACTCTCTCCGGGGCACCATGACGCAGGACGATTTGCTCGACAAAAGCCCTCGCCGCCTCTGCGGCAGTGGCTGCCGGACACGCGACAGCTTCGACCCATTTTGTATGGTAGTCGGTAATCACGACGATGTAGCGGTTCCCTGCTTTGGATTTGGTGAAAGGTCCAAGAAAGTCCATGCCCACTTGTTGAAACGGTCGACCCACAGGTGGGATTGGTTGGAGGTAACCGGCCGGCTTCCCTGGCGGTTGCTTTCGTGTCTGGCAGTCAGGGCAGGAGAGAACGTACTTGCTGACGTATGAGAACATCTTCGGCCAGAAATATCGGCAACGCACCCTCTCCCATGTACGCTTGACACCCAAGTGGCCTGCCGTGCAGTCGTCATGGCAGTGCCTTAATATCTCAGACCTCAAGCACTTGGGGACAACGAGGGCCGCGCGATCCTCCTCAAAGCCTTTCGCCCTCCGATACAGTACACCGTCGATCAACCGAAAACTCCGTGCCGTTCTTTTGGTCTTCCTGACAACGGGAGCACTCGGGTGCTCGAGGTGCTGTACAATGTCTCTAATCCATGGTTCTGCCCTCTGCTTTTTTCCAACATCCACCTGATCCAAAACCAGCAACGGTAAGGGGTTTTCTTCGCTTACTGGTGCGGGATCGTGAGGAAGGCGGGAAAGCGTGTCGGCATTTCCATTCTTGAGGCCAGGGCGGTGTCGCAACGTTATGTCGAACTCCTGAAGTAACAGCGACCATCGCATAAGGCGACCGTTCGGATTTCTCACTCTCATAAGCCAAGCTAGGCTAGCTTGGTCAGTCACGACCGTGAAATTAGCGCCAAAGAGGTATGGCCGAAACTGTCCGCAGGCGTACACGACTGCGAGGCATTCTTTTTCAGTTGTGCTGTAGTTCATCTCAGCCTTGTTGAGGTGCCGGCTCGCATAGGCAATGACTCTTTCTTGACCTTCAGTTTTCTGGACCAACACGGCGCCAATGCCGTAATCGCAGGCATCGGTGTGCACCTCTATCGGCTTTCCCGGCTCAAACTGACCTAGAACTGGGGCTGTGATCAGCTTTTCTTTGAGGGACTGCATCGCCGCTTCGCAGGCTGCATCCCACACGAAAGGAAAATCCTTTTTAGTTAAGTTGGTTAGAGGTCGAGAAATGCGAGAGAAGTCTTTGATGAATCGCCGATAGTAGTTACAGATTCCGAGAAAACTCTGTACACCTTTTTTGTTTCGCGGCTGGGAGAATCTCTCGATCGCTGCTACTTTGTCTGGGTCTGGCCGGATGCTTTCACCTGTGAGAATGTGTCCTAGATATTTTATCTCCTGCCGGGCGAAGCTGCATTTCTCAGGCTTCAGTCGCAAATTTGCCGCGTCCAATGCCGAAAACACACCTTCAAAATCTTGCAAATGGGTTGCCATGGTCTTGGAGAAAATTACGATGTCGTCCAAGTACGCCAAACAAACCCTCCAGAGGAGACCACTGAGGACTTTGTTTATCATTCTCTGGAATGTGGCGGGGGCGTTGCACAGGCCAAAAGGGACAACGTTGAATTCGTACAGGCCGGGTCCACAGGCAAACGCGGTCTTTGGCTTATCTTCCTCTTTGATGTCCACTTGCCAGTAGCCTGATGTTAGATCGAGTGTGGTGAAATATTTTGACCCCTGAAGCACGTCGAGAATGCCATCAATTCGCGGCAGTGGGTGCACATCTTTCTTAGTTACTTCATTGACTCTTCGGAAATCGACGCAGAAACGCCAAGTCCCATTTGGCTTTTTAACGAGGACGACGGGTGATGACCAAGGACTGTGAGATTCTCTAATTATCCCATCGCGCAGCATCTCTTCGACCTGTTGCTCAATCTTTTGCCTTTCAAACGGGGAATGGCGATATGGGTGCTGATGAACTGGTCGAGAATCACCTGTGTCGATCACGTGTTCAGCGACGTGAGTTTGCCGGATGGGGTTATCGTTGCTTGTGAATAGATGACGGTATTTCTCAATGAGCGACAGCAGCTCATCCCGTTCGGATTGCTGCAGGTTATCCCCAGTCTGTATGTCAAGCTCATGAGCCACTCGATCGTTTTCGGGAGCCGTTATTGCCAGCTGTGCGTCATGAATAGATGAAGCCCATCCAAGCTTTGTTCCGCTGAGCAGATTCACTGGCGACATGGTGGGATTAGCAATACGAAGCAGACCTCTCCCATGCTCGATCCTCGTCACTGTGCGTGCAACTTGGAGTCCACTTCTCAGCGTGCTGTTCGGCTCGACGAGGTGTATTCCGTCCCTTGCAACTTTTACTTCAATGGCGACCTCTGTGCGAGGTTCAATGCGAATGTGCTCGTGGCACCGCACTGTAAGCATATCATTGTGTTCGGGGGCACTTGAGTCCACCCGTAGTCGAAAAACCTCGCCATTGAGTTGGAGCTCTTTCTTGTGAAAATCAATAAGAAGTCGCACTGTTCGACAAAAAGGGAGACCACCGAGCAGCTCGTACGGGCAATTCTTGACCACTAAAAGCTTTTCTTGAACTTCGGTGGTGCCAAATTCAATATTTATTTCAACTTCAGCATGAGGGGTGAGCAAGCCTCCGCCAATTCCTCTGATGAAAATGTCTTTTCTCGATTTGGATGCAGCGCAAATTTTGTTGGCTAATTCTTCTGAGATGACATTTACGGATGAACCGATATCAATTACGAGTTTTGTCTCGCTACCATTGGCTCGTGTGGGGACTACGAGAAGCTGACTTTCGGACAATGTGGCGATGGGGCGGCCGGGCTGGCCCCTTAGGCCCGGCCGTTCTCGTTTCCCGAAGTGTTATGCTGCCCGTTCTGATTGCCAAGGGGCTCCGCATGATCATTTCTGCCATCCCGGAACCGTTGCCAGCACTGCCGTGCTACGTGGCCGATGCGGCGGCAAATCTGGCATCGGGGACGCCCGTCGTTGGCACGGGACGTTCTCGGTGGCCAAGGCACTGGGGGGCGACGCATCTCGTCTTCTATGCTTTTTAGCCGGTCAGACAGTAAGACGATGGAGTCTGCAATCGTCTTCAAGTCTCCCTCGCGGTCGGCAGTCTCCCGCGGGCAACGCAGTTCAGCTGCGGCGCACGTGGCGACACATGAAGGAGTAGGCTGCACTGCCGCGGCGGCGGATGCCATCCCTACCGGAGGCGCGGTGTTTTGCATCCACGACTGCAATCCAGTAGGATAGTGGTAGTCAATCGGCCGCGACCCCGACATACGGCTCATCAAAGCTGCGTAATTTATGCGCTGTAAAATTCGGAGGAATTCGGCGCAAGTTTCCGGGTTTGCGATTATCACTTTTTCTTGCACATCCGGACGCAGACCGCGCATAAGGTGCCGCAACCGGTCATCTTCTGACATAGACGGGTTGGCTCTTGCACAAAGTTGTACGACGTCATAGTAGTACTGCTCTGGAGTTTCGGACGGCAGCTGTGTCCGGTTTTGTAGCCGCAAATGGGCGATCTCGACAGAGTGACGGCTAGTAAATGACGTTTTCAATAACGTCGCCCATTGTTCCCATGAATTAGGGGCACCCGTTAGAATCTGAGTAGTGTGCCACTTCTTTGCATCGCCGTCTAAAGCCAAATATAAAAATTTAACTTTCGTGGCTTGGTCCCAGTTGTTCAGCGACGCGACATGTTCGTAGCAAAGTAGCCACTCGGAAACAGATTCCTCTGGCGCGCCTCTAAAGACTGGCGGTCCGACGAAAGGTATTGCTTGGGGGTTAGCCATAGCAGAGAGAAAGGAAGGGGGTTCCGTCATAGTAGAGCAGTCCGAAGTAGTTTTCTGATGCTTGTTGACTCGGGGCATAGCTTTAGAGCGGAAATATCGCTACCGAGCAACCTCCACCACTTTGTAGCGAAACGTCGGGGCCGTGAATGTTAGACGCATCGGAAGGTCAGGAAGACGAAGAGGCGTGGGACCCACTCCGCGCAGGCAAGCGATGAAGAGTCGACACAGGGAATTGGGAGAGCACTCATTGGAGGGTTTATTTAGCTAAGACACCTTGAAGTTGGAAAACACACAGGGCAAAAATTATACAACATAGAAAATGGTATCATACCCCGTCTGCCTGCCGGACTGCTCCCCGGAGGTGCCGAGCGTCATGGTCCCCGAGTCCGCTCTCTCAAAAAAAGAAGGCCAGTGTCGCCGCTTAAATAGCACTTTCCAGCCTCCACGGCAACACGAACGTCTCGGAACACCACTGCTTCTCACCAATAGGAAAACGGCTTACACGGGCCAGTCAGGCAGGTCGAAGGTAACGATGCTCTACGAGCTTTTATGATCACGTGCATCCGGCTTTGCTACAAAACTAATACAAGCAACACATTCCAGAAACTGGCCGCGACGCACACACGTGGTCGTCATTTTCAGTACCCCGTCCCTGGAAGACTCCCTGCGGCGAGCGGGCTCGTTTACTCGAGCACCCCCCTACAAAAGCAGTCGGAAAAGAAAAAAGAACAAGAAAACGTTCTACGCGACGCGGTCTTCGCAACAATATATAGGATGTACGGTCGCCCTGCTATATTCAGGCGCTTCCGATTACAAATTACATGCTGTAATTCTGGAAAGGGAGGCTCTTCGTCTATACCTTGTATCACCAAAATCAGTTGCTACTAATGTTCTCTACCTAGAAGCTCGGTTGCCTTCGCTTCTGCGCATATTCCGATCACTTGCCGTTCAGACGTTTTTGAGGATCTACGAATATCCATAAAACTCCAAAGAGTTTCATGCGTCATCCTCAATTATTTTTTCAGTCCTACTGGCCTAGATTTCGCACTCCTCAGGTAGTCTATGTGCAGGCACTTATTGGCCCCAATTGGTCCCCAATTGGTCAAAGAGACAACCTTGAAATTATCTTTGATTACATATATCCTGACAATGCTTGACATCTGTCGTAGGGTATGTTAAACGGTTTATTACAACATCACCACTTAGATGACTTGTACATTAAAGATGTCATTGCTGCACATGCTTCACAAATAGACGAAAAATATGGAATTGGCATTTTTTCTGAAAGTTTTAACTGGACATTTTCACTAAGACTTCCTCAGTTCTTATCTGTATTTCTCGTAGAATTTCTGGCTGTAGTTATGGCCTACGAAGATTAAGTTCAGCGACCTCATCTGTCGTAACTGTCACTGATTCTTTTTGCCTATATACAGCACTTCCCGCTCACATACAGCACTTCCCGCTCACAGTGATTCACGCATCTTACGTAATTTTCATTCCATCTTCCCTAGTCAAGTAACAGTAATTAGATTGGTATGGGTCCCAGGTCACAAAGAATTTGTAATGAATGAAATGGCGGACAGCTTGGGGAGAGCATCTCTTAGTGGTCCGATTGTCTCACTGCTTCCTGCATAGGCGCTCCTAATTGCTGCAATATTTAGAAGGAGAGCCATAAGGCAAGAAACTCGCAATACCATATTAACCAATTTAAATGACTATCGACACCTCTTACTCGCTCTGAATAAAAATACCTTCACCTCCAGAGAAATAGAAGATATATTTACGCATTTAGGTTGTCGCATTCCAAAATAAAATATTATATGCACCTAGCTGGTGCGGCTCCTTCGCCTTTGTGTCCATATTGCCGCCAAGACGAATCCGTCGAACAGTATTTCTTAAAATGCACTCGGTTAACCTCATTAAGAAAACGTATATTGAAAGATTCTCTTTATAGGAATGGGCTTAAATTCTCCATCGCCAATATTCTCCCTTTAGGAGGGTTCGTACACTTCACAGTTAATTTCTTCCCGATTGTTCTATTCTAATACGCATTTCACAGTACTTATGACTGAAGTCTTCATACTTCTCACATCATGGCCAATTCCCAAGGGTGGGTATGCGCCAGAGTGGAGGAAAACAACAACAACAACAGACGAAATGGCCGCAGTGTTGGCGATTCGGTGTGGTGGTTGTCGCAAAGCAAAGAAGTGTGTTTTCTGCAACAACGTATTTGGGAGTATTAATGTTCTCTTGTAAAGGCTATCTTTTGTAACTCTTAATAGCGCGAACATCTGCTTACGGCGGCAATTGCCACGTTTTCCAATTAATACGTACTAATTTTTTGTGCAGGACTCTACCTGATCAGCCGAAAGACAGGCTACTACATAGCGCTTGGATGACGAAGACCTAACTGAACGTGAAATGGCTGTTGTGTTGGCTGTTCGGTACGGTGGACCTCACAAAATAGAAAAAATGTGTTATCAGCAGCATGGTATTTGGGAGTGTTAATGCTGTCTTGTAAAGGCAATTTCTTCTAATTCTTAAGAACGCGAACAGTTGCTTCAGGCGGCGATTGTCGCGTTTTTTCAACTAATACGTAAACATTATTTGTGCAGGACTCTACCTCATCAAATCGTTCTCCACCTCGATCCGAAAGACAGCCTACTATACATAATATATGAATGACGAAGTCCTAAATGAACATAAAATGGCCGTTGTGTTGGCTGTTC
>JABSTT010005246.1:0-18784 GCA_013339685.2 Hyalomma asiaticum
ACAATGTTTCTTCCCAAAAGTCTCTTTTCAGGTTCTCATCCCCCGCCTAGTTCAATGAGAACAATGGTGTTAAACAGTGTAGCCACGTTTTTAGCAAAAAGCTTTCATTGGAAACGCACTGTGTGTGCAGTGCGGGAAGAGGGGAACATGCGGCAAGTGCAGCACCTGTACTTTGCGTATTTGTTCCTTTTTTCATCCTGGTTTTTTACAGTGCACATACAGTGCATTTCCAACAGTAGCCCACGCCCAGGAGCGCATCCTTCTTTTTGCTCTTTCCATTTCTATTAGTGACGCTAACACATGTCACTCAACTTTCCACTTCCCCCTCTCATTTTTCTTCTCTCTCTGTTTTTTGTTTGTTTGCATGTGCCGTCTTCTCCTTCTGTGGACGGGGGAGAATGTGCAAAGCATACAGAAACAAACAGTCGAGAATGCGGCTGCCATCCTGACGAAAACAAGTCCACTTGATGAAATGTTGACTCCAGCGACATTTTCTGTTCTCCATACTTATTAGCGATCTTTTCATCAATTAAAGCTGTGATAGGTATGCAGATGCAAAATACCTTAGCTGCCATATCTTGCACAAAAGGGCATAGCTGTCTTTCTGTGCATTTGAACTGACGGTGACCAGGTCCCCGATATTATTTTCTCACCTCTGTTCTGAGTAGGTGGGGATAAAATTTCTATTAATTAAAGCTTGCGATATTCATACAGAAGTACCATTCTTTTCTTGCCACTGGCCATGTAGGACGCAAAAGAACGCTTTTCTTGGTACTTTAACAAGTGGAAAAGCTTTTTGTTGTGGACTCCCATGCGTTCATTTTTGTCATTGGGATGGGTTGATTGGTGTTTCATGTAACAATTTCTCATTTGTCTCCAGGTTCGTATGGCAAATGGAGTTTTTGTACTGAAGCGCTCATACTACCACCTGATGTGGGTGCACAAGGACTCCCACATTGTGGAAAGGTCGGCGGCAGTCATCACAGATGCACTTGCACGATGACGGTCTCCAGGGTCTACACTGCCGAACTCCTTTATGGCAGAAGGTGGCAAGAAGCTGATGCAACAGCCATTATCACCTTATGATGTGGAAGTGCTTAGAGGTCAGTCTGCACGGTTGCAGCACGTATTTATAAGCGTGTCAGCCACCTGTCATACATATTGTTTACTTATTACCTGTTACAAATTTAGTGACTATGGGCCCCTGGCTGCTACTAAGACCAGTTAGCTCACTCATAAACCACAGTAACCTGGTGCAACTCTGAAATGCTGAAATTCTTGCCTATACGAGTGTATGTGCATACCAAGGGATACATATAGCAATGATGCCACACATCTGCCACTATGTCCTTCACTGCCCACAGCAGTTATTGGAACATTAAGCCTAAATTACTGTCCAGCATAGTACTGGATTCTCGGCTAGAATAAGCCTTCGCAAAGTTTGCCTGCTTTGTTGCAGTGCTCCCTGTTATGCCTCACATGACTTGTTACACTTTCGTTGAGTGTTCTTGTTCTAGTATCTGCCACATAAGAACTACTTGGTGGTGCCTTTTTTTTATAATGTGGAAGCTGTGAGGTTTGTGCTGCTTACCTTATGCAATTTCTGTGTGTTTGCTGGCTGCCTGCATTGTTGCTGCTTTGTGATTAATGCCCATCTAAACATTTATGTATGGTTTCTTACCAGTGTCACTTTGCCATGCCTAGCTGCGCACATGGTGCAAGCCTTCTTTGTTTAGTGCCTATCATAAAGATGTAAAGAACAGTTAGCAATAGACTGATCTCACAGCGAGTTCCACTAATCAAAAGAAGAGGCGTGCAGGACACGGACACAGGCTTAAGAAAGTGGGAAGTAAATATGGGGTTAATGTTGTGTTTACGGCTCCGAATAAGTTAGGAAGGGTTTGTGCTGCAGTGCATAGAAGAAATGAGCAGATGGAAGGTAAGAAGCGAACGGATATCTGTCCTGTTAAGCACCTAGCCAAGAACAATTTCAGCGACTGTCGCATGGGTGTAGTTTATAAGATTGTAGTTTGGCTCTTCTATCTCAGACAACCTTACGCCGGCCCAGCGGTCGCAGCTTTTATGCCTATTGGAAGAATTCCGTTCCTCTTTCGATGTGGCAGTCTTCCCTAGGTCGGACGTCAACTGTCACACACCGCATCGACACGGGCTCCCAACCGCCATTACGACAACGCCCATATCGTGTGTCTCCCACAGAACGTCGTGTGATCAGCGAACAGGTTGATGACATGCTTCGTCGCAAGGTGATACGCACTTCAGATAGCCCATGGGCATCCCCTGTCGTCCTTGTTACAAAGAAGGATGGTTCTGTGAGATTCTGCGTAGACTACCGTCGCCTCAACAAGATCACTCGGAAGGACGTTTATCCTCTCCCGCGCATAGACGACGCGATCGACACTCTACAAGGCGCTGAATACTTTTCGTCTCTAGACTTGCGCTCGGGGTATTGGCAAGTACCCATGGCCGACGCCGATCGACCGAAGACAGCCTTTGTAACACCAGATGGCTTATACGAATTTAATGTCATGCCTTTCGGACTTTGTAATGCGCCAGCAACTTTCGAGCGCATGATGGACACCGTCTTGCGCGGTATGAAGTGGAACACGTGTCTCTGCTACCTTGACGACGTTGTTGTTTTCGCTCCCGACTTCGAGACGCACCTTGAACGCCTGCGGCGCGTTTTGATGTGCCTGACAAAGGCTGGCCTACAGCTAAACCTCAAGAAGTGCCGATTTGCCGCTAAGCAATTGACCATATTAGGCTACGTCGTATCTAAGGATGGAATTCTCCCCGACCCAACCAAACTTCGGGCTGTGGCCGAGTTTCCTAAACCAACGTCCGTTAAAGAATTGCGCAGTTTTATAGGTTTGTGCTCCTACTTCAGGCGCTTCATTCGAAATTTTGCCACTATTATCGCGCCACTGACGAAACTGCTTGGAAGTAACGCGTCCCTCATTTCGTGGTCATCCGAGTCCAATGAAGTGTTCACAACTCTCCGCCGTTTGCTGACATCTCCCCCAATTTTACGCCACTACGACCCGACCGCACCTACGGAGGTGCACACAGACGCCAGTGGTGTTGGCCTCGGCGCTGTCCTTGCGCAGCGCAAACCAGGGTTTCCTGAGTACGTCGTCGCCTATGCAAGTCGCACCCTTACGAAAGCCGAGAGTAACTACACTGTTACGGAAAAAGAATGCTTGGCAATCATCTGGGCACTTACTAAGTTCCGACCATATTTGTATGGACGCCCATTTGATGTCACGGACCACCATGCGCTCTGTTGGTTGTCGTCACTGAAAGACCCTTCAGGCCGCCTTGCACGTTGGGCACTTCGTCTACAAGACTACGATATTCGCGTAGTCTACCGCAGCGGGCGTCAGCACTCTGACGCCGACGCTCTCTCGCGCTCTCCCTTGCCTAACGACGGTGACCAATGCTCACTATCTCGTGTTTCCATTTCTTCCATCGACCTTCGCACCATCGCTACTGAACAGCGCAATGATCACTGGATCGCATCTTTGATACATTTCCTCTCCGACCCATCGGCAGCTCCGACCAATCGCTCGTTACGCCGGCAAGCCCAGCATTTCGCCATTCGCGAAGACCTACTTTATCGACGCAGTTACAATGCCGACGGCCGCCAGTGGTTGCTAGTTGTACCCCGGAGCCTGCGCTCTGAAATATGTGCATCGTTCCACTCTGATCCTCAGTGTGCCCATTCTGGAGTATACAAAACGTACGAGCGCATTCGACAGCGATACTTCTGGCGAGGAATGTACCGCTACGTTCAGCGGTTCGTTCGCTCCTGCCTCGATTGCCAGCGTAGGAAATCTTCGCCGCGCCTGTCACCAGTAGGCCTGCAACCTCTACCTTGCCCTATCCGGCCATTCGGGCGCGTCGGCATTGATTTGTATGGGCCACTCCCGCTGACATCGGCTGGTAACCGCTGGGCCATCGTAGCCGTTGACCACCTCACGCGATACGCCGAAACCGCCGCCCTCCCCGCGGCTACAGCGCGCGATGTTGCTTCCTTTCTACTCCGCCGCTTCATACTTCGACATGGCCCACCTAAGGAATTGCTCAGCGATCGAGGCCGTGTCTTCTTATCTGAAGTCGTCGAAGCCATTCTGAAAGAGTGCCACGTTGTCCATCGCACAACTGCTGCTTACCACCCGCAGACGAATGGCCTCACCGAATGATTTAACCGTACCCTTAGCGACATGCTCTCCATGTACGTCGCCTCCGATCAAACAAATTGGGATGCCGTTCTGCCGTTCTTAACCTACGCTTACAATACCGCCCCTCAGAGCACCACTGGGTTTTCGCCATTCTTTTTATTGTACGGCCGGCACCCATCGCACACAATTGACACAATCCTTCCGTACAAGCCGGATGCATCTGAGGCTGCGCCTATTTCTGCCACAGCCAGACATGCTGAAGAGTGTCGCGATCTCGCCCGGGCGTTCACTACCACTGATCAAGAGCGGCAGAAGAGCACTCATGGTAACACCGCCTCTGAACCTGCTTTCCTTCCTGGGACGCTTGTGTGGCTCTCAGTCCCTTGCACTGCGCCCGGGCTTTCTTCGAAGCTACTGCCCAAGTTCGAAGGACCCTACCGTGTAGTCGAGCGTACTTCTCCGGTCAACTACCTCATCGAGCCCGTTGAGCCATCCTCAGACTTGCGCCGTCGGGGCCGAGACATTGTTCACGTCGAGCGCCTCAAGACCTACTATGACCCACTCATAGTGACCAGCTGTTAGGTCGCCGGGCGGCTCCCTTTTCGTCCCCAGACAGCTTACAGTGGGATTCTTTCTTGAGCGCTCTGTTGAAGAAGACGCCGCTCGTGCTCGAGGTCCGTGCCCGTTTTTGGACAAGACCGCTGCCGCAGGGCTGCGTCTAGTTGCACCTAATAAACACCTTAACACTACCAATAAAACCTTTGATGTGCATCAAACTCCCAGGAGCCTGAAGCGGTGTACATGGTTCCAAAAGTTGCCTACACTGGGCAGATCTTGACCACAGTGGACTTCGTGGTCCACCTGGAAATGCTGCGTCTGCCAGCAGACAGCCTGCACGAAGCCATTGCCACACAAATGGCACTCGATTGGACATTTGATATTTTTTTCTGTGCAAAAACAGAGAAAACATTTGATTTAACTTGCCGCCTGTTAGGTGTGGGCAGTGGTGTGCAAGCAACGCGGCTTGTACATGTTGCACACACCTTGCTGCAGAAGTAAGGCGTCAGAACATTTGTGTTTATGTAATAAATTATGTTTCAAACCTTTCCTTTTATGTTGTCATTTTCACTAATTGCTGCATGCAGACAGAGGCCTAGGCCGATGGAGACGCAAAGCCGCACGTGATATTAAAGGATACATTATTAATTCCTCAGTGGAGAAATAATTCATCCCTCAAAACCAAAGCTAGTGTAAAAAGTTCGTTTTAGTGGAGGAAGTGTTCCTCCCAGTGAATAATATGCCAGGCTAAACTGTTTGACCAATAGGATGAACAGTTGCTCTGTGGGAAAGGGGGAGCATCTGCAGGGATGAACATTTAGTCTGGTGGGAGCATATGTTGTGAGGAACAGATTTAGTCCTATGGGATGAACTCTTAGTCTGGGGGGAGCATCTGCTTGGATGAACATTTAGTCCTTTGAGGGAGCAAGTGTGAGGAGTAACCGTTGGTCTCCTGAGAGGTAACAGCTAATGGATGAACAGTTCGTCCCTTCGCAGTTAGTCCCCGAGGGACGAAATCGTTGGTCTTTTAGGGAGTAATGGTTGTGGCAATGCAGTTACACCCCAAAAAGACGAACCCCAGACCCCTTTTCGTCCTTTGCGGCTTACCTTGTATGCCGAGCCATGGAATTTCTATAACGGGCACCACAGGGTGGACAACGGTACTACCTAGCCACAGGAGCAGGGGCGGTTTCAGGACGACTCAGAGAACATCTGGTGGGGAGACCCATGTTGGCGACTTCCTGACGAACCACGGACTTGATCAGCGATATCGTCTCGGTAGCATTGTCCCAGGCAGTCTGCTGCGACGAAAAGGGAAATGCTGCTTTAGGTTCAGGACGCAGATTAAGGGTCACATTTTTTTCTAGACGGTGCCAAGTAAGCTTGGTCGGTTCGGTCAGTTCAAGAGGAGGCAGTATTGGGGGGCCGTGTAAACTGATTAGCTATACGGCAACTGTTTGGCTGCTTGAAGCGGCGGCATTCTTTCATAACTGCGTCGACGGCCTATAGGTTCCTAAAAACCGCGAGCTTGAATGCGTCGTCTGCAATGCCTGTCAGAATGTTCCCAACCTTCTCCAACCCTGGAATTGGTGTGTCGATTTTGTAGCAAACGGCGAGGATGTCCGAGATGTAGGCCACGAGGGACTCGGTAGCACTTTTGACGCGGGTGGTGAGTTCCTGCTTGGCGCAAGCTGTCGACCGGTCGGGTTCCCAAAAAGTGCGGTGAGCTATGCTTCAAACGAGTCCCATCTAGTAAGCTTTTCCTCGTGCATGTAGAACCATGTTCGCGGTGCTCTGTTAAGGTAGAAGACGACATTGGCCAGCATTATGACTGAATCCCACCTGTTCACCATGCTGAAGCGCTCGGACATCATCAGCCACTCTTCGACGTCGACACCACCGAGGTCGGTGAATTTGCCAGGGTTTTGTGGTTGAGGCAGAGCCACATACTGGGTCGAAGTAGACAGCGAAGTGTCTGTAGAAGGGGTGTCGTCTGCTGGAGGCATGGTCGAAAACTGGGTGAGGCGTCCACTGCGGAGCTCCGTGGCAGAATCAACAAGTTGACGAAACGACACGATACCACAGGCTTCGCGTCTTACTGGGACTGAAGGCTAACTTCACGCCTTTCATCTAAAATTTCTCGAAGATAGCCAAATGCTTAACGGAGCTTACAACGAAAGAGGTACGTTTTCTGTGGACCGAATAGTGTGAAAGTGCCTATCAAGAAGTTTTAGACCGCATAACCTCTGACCCTCTTCTTTCCTTGTGACACTGCCGTTTACCTTTTGAGGTGCACACGGACGCTTCTAATTAGTGCACAGGCGCGGTTTTGCAGCAGAGACACCAGCTCTTGCCCGGCCCAGCAGCTTATAGTTATAGCATACTACTTATACGCCTTCAATCCTAGTCAGCAAAATTATTCACAACTAAGAAGGAGGCGTGGATGTATTGATGGCTGCGCGTTACTTCCGATCATACATCGTCGGAAGGAAGTTCGTGTTGTATACGGACCATCAAGCACTAACCCACCTTCGCAATATGTCAGAGCATATAGGGGAAAGTTGGCCCTGTGGGTCAACGAACAAGAATAGTACGACATTGATATCGTCCACTGTGCAGGCATCTAACAGATGCTGATCAGAAGTTTCTATCGGCAGTCGATGTCCCATGCGCTACAGAGAACCTGACAAGGCTATGGGAGGGACATGAACATCTGCCCTTGAAGGATGGTAAGTTCATAGTGCCAGACACATTGGTTTTAAATATACTCCAGGACAACCCTGAATCAGGTGGTCATGACAGCTTTTTGAGAGCCTACAGGAAACTGGTCGAGCACTTTAGATGAAAAAAAAACGTGATAAAACATGTGGAATACTAGGATAAGTCGCGTCTTTGTGTCAAATTCACGAAGCTAAGTACCCCCGTCGACCTGACAAGCTCATTCTGCCGCATCATTCAGGCAATGATTTGGACGCCGTGCACGTGGATTTTGTGGAATTGAAAAAAGAAGATTCTTGGTGTTCACACGATGCAGTTCTTTTGTAGTGGTAGTTCAGTGCATCAGAATGGTGGCTGCACGCCCTACACGAGAAGGTGCTAATAGTGTTGTGGGTTTGCTGGCAAGAGCGACATTCTAGCAGTTTAAAGTCGTGATATCGGACAATGGGCCAGCATTCTTAAGCAAGAAGCTTCAACAATGCGCAGAAAACCGTGGTATCACACTACGGCGTTGAGCTCACTATGATCTACAGGCTAATGCAATGCCTGAAAGAGAAATCTCTGACGTAAAGCTGTTAATTTTCATGTATGTAACGTTTAAACGCCGAAGGAAATGCTGCCGAGAAGCGGCCGTGGCTCACCACAACAGAACGGACACTACCAGCCTTGGTTGTAGCCCACATTTTGCTTCTTATGGTGAAGTTCCTATATTACCAGACGACAAAGAGCTCGTGCACTTGACAAAGTGCAGGTGCATGGAACCGGAGAAATAAGCAAGGGGAAAGCGATTGGCGCAAGGTGATAAAAATCCAGTTCGAAAAGGACACCAACGACCTCGGCCGAATATTGGACTGGGCACGATGTTATGTTTACGCGAAAGGGCCTACCACGAGGTGACACAAGAATTCTTGGACCTTGTAAGGTTTTTCAAAGATTGGAGCAGGAAAGGCTGAGCGCTGTGGCAAAAGCTCGTTTCACTCGGCTGCGCCCTCGCTGTCCGAGTCATTGATTTTAGTTGTCCCAAGTAGGAACAGTTCACGCCTCCTGAGCAGATGCTGCCTATTGCGATACAGCAGCTGGTTGTCTTCCGTGACCACCTGGTAGGACCGCGGTGCTAGCTTGCCAGTGACCTGTACTCTTCGGGTCCACTGTTTCTCTCTAACCCGGACGACTTCTCCCTTCCTTAGCGGTGGCTACTTCGTTCTCCGCGCATCGGGTGTTTCGCTTGAATACTGGGGAACATGGTCCTTGCGTGAAGTCTGAATGGGGAGTGCGCAGTCTTCTTCCCTGCAGGACTTCTGGCGACCGACCGTCTTCAAGAGGAGCGGTACAATAGGCTAGAAGACCCAGCCAGAGGTCGTCTCGGATTTCTGATGTCTTAAATATTTTTTCACAGTGTGCGCCCCTTTCTCGGCTAGACCATTGGAGAGGGGAATTCCGGGACTTCATGTGACATGGTTGAAATCTTACTTGGATCCGAAAAGAAAACTCAATAGAAGAAAACTGAGGCCCATTCTCCATGCACACCTCTACTGGGATCCCATATCTTGCGAAAATGGCACCCAGTTTGGAAATGACGGTCCTTGCCGTGGTGCCACTCAAATGCTCGACTTCCGGGGAATTCTTCAGGGCATGAAATACACACAAATAGGAATTCACCCGTACTGAATAATGCCCACGCCCACCCCGTACCACGCATGAGGCGGTGTCGGTCTCGAAATGATCGGTACACTTGGTTGCGCGTACGCGTGCTTCCGGCTTGCGGTGCAGCTTCGTAACATGTTGTCAATGTCATTACTAAGCCCGGCCCAAAACACTGATCTGCGCGCTCTTGCTTTACTTTTGTTTTACTTTTGTTCGGGCCTAAATGCCCTTCGTGGATGCGTGTAAGGATTTCCAGCCTCATGGATCTCGGGACTACTACTGTACACCCCTTCAAGAGTACTCCTTGCACTTTAGATAGTTCTGAAGGGAATGGCTTCATTGGGCCTTCATGGCGGTTGGCTACTTTTTCTTCGGCGTAATGACTAACGGCCTGCAGTTCTGGATCTCTTGTAGTCGCGACCAATAAACGGTTTTGGGTTTTAGTGCTGACCAACTATAGTATAACAGCGACTGCCAGGAGTTCGACGTCTTCTGTCGAGCTTGCGTATTCCTCGTTGCTTGGTCGCGACGATCTGGACAGCTTGTCGGGACGGAGCAGTTGCTTTCCTGAAATGAATCGGATTTCATAATCGTATTTTATCAAAGGAAGGGTGTTGTTGTGTTATGTGGGGTTTAACATCCCAAAACCAGTTCCGATTATGAGAGACGCCGTAGTGGAGGGCTCCGGAAATTTCGACCACCTGGGGTTCTTTAACGTGCACTGACATCGCACAGCACACGGCCCAGGTAAAAATTCCAACAGCCTATCGGGCTAAGGGCAACCGTAATTTGGGCCTGCATGTAATGGTCTAATTGTAATGGTCTGCATGGCCTGCATGTAATGGCCTAATTGTAATGGTCTGCATGGCCTGCATATAATGGCCTAATTGTAATGGTCTGCATGGCCTGCATGTAATGGTCTAATTGCAATGGTCTGCATGGCCTGCCTGTTTGATTGTCTGCATGTGTTGGGCTGCATGCAGGAGGCTCGGCCAAGCGTGCTCATGATTGACAGCTACAACCTATTGCTTCCACTCCCATGCATATCACTAGAAAACCGTTTTTAGCAGTTTCGACACACCAACTGCTTTATTTACAAGCAAGAATTTCGTTTTATCTGCAGCTGTGCTTCATTGTAAGGAAGTTTCAGACCAGACTGCAAACATTTTGAGATTTTACGTGCCAGAACCATGATATGATTATGAAGCACACAGTGGTAAAGCATTTTAGATTAGCTTTGACTGCCCGGGGTGCCATAAACTGCCCTTAAAGCTATTTATATGGATGTTCGTGCACTTCGCTCTCAAAGAAATATGGCTACCGCGGCCCGGAATCGTACCCACATCCTAAAGCCCAGCATGATGACACCTAAAGAGTTAAGCAATTGTGGAAGTACACAGAGTGGTCAACAAATCATGTCACAAACTATCCGAAACAGTGTGAAACATGAAATAATTAAACCTTCATCCAATACTCCTTTCAACATGCCATGCTGCAGGTAGAAGGAGCATAACACAACACAAGCAATAACACCCAGTGGCCGCGCTTAAAGACGAAATGCAACAAGCGAAAAAGGGTGACCAATGTACTCATGCATGGCATCGGCTGATCTGCTTAAACACAGCTCATGTTCGTGGTGATCATAGCTGTACTCCAAGTTTTCGTTCCAGTTTTACCAATCAGGAAGCATAATTGCAGTAATGTTTATCTCAAGCTTCATTTCATGCAATCTCCTTTAAAATAACCATCTTATACACAATAAATGGCAGTGATCTTGGTGTTCCCTTTTTTTAACCATCTTCTTGAAATCGCCGCGTGCCACTCAGACTCTGCGTCATGTGCTTGCGGACTAGCAGACTCTTCATTTGTTTCTCAGCAGCATTCTTGGTGTTGCATCCCTGACGTACACATGGAACACAGCTGCGAAAAGAATGTGCATACATAGGGTAAATTTAGAGTAAAGACTAAGATGTGCAGACAACACACACAGTTATGACAAGCTGAGCTTCTCTTCTAGTTTGGATAGTTTTGACAAAGTAAAGGAAAAAGACTGCCATCGTTTTAAGCCAAAAGAAAGCATCAGCGATGGTAAAGCACACTGTGCTTGTCTCATAATTAGCATCCAACCACCCTAGTTCATGAAAAATTAAACTGCTACATTGCACATGGGTGCGGTTTGACCAGATTACATGAGAGTACTAACCGGATCTTCTGACATGGTGACGCTTCATGGACAAGAATTAGTGGTCAAGAATTCCATCCATGCAGTAAAACGTATGGAAAAGTCATGCATAAGATTGATCTGGAACGTCAATTTTTCTAACTTCCATTAAATGGTTCAGAATTCCTTTTCTTTTATAAAGCACCCATGACACACACTTAAGACTTGCACACCGTGACACCTCAGTGGTTATGAAATAGGTGATACCACTAATAACTGCTAGGGTTTTACGTGCCAATACTAAAACAGCAATATAAGCCAAGCCATAGTGCATGAACCTCGAGCATTTTGCCTTCGGAATGTGAGCGTCAGGGCCAAAACTGACTTGTCTTTTTGGCAGCTGACTACTGTAACCACTGTACCACTTCAGCAGCTCAAGTGGGCACCAAATGTTTGAGTAAGGAAAGCCAAATTATTTGGCATCCTTGATCACAAATGATGTACTGAAATAATCTGTGGACCACTCTGTAGAAAGGAACTTGTGGCAGCTAACGGGTCAGCAGAGCCGAAAGGGTGGTTAGAGCTGGCGTCAAGATAGCGACCGGTGTGAGTCGGCTTTCGTTACACCGAGAACTGGAGCATGCCATCCACCTTTGTCACAAGGACATCAAGAAACGGCAAGCAGTTGTTCTTTTCGCGTTCCACGGTGAACTGAATAGCCGGCTCTATCGAGTTTAGGTGGGCCGTGAATGCGTCTACGGCAGAAGTTTTAAGAATGCAGAAGCAGTCGTCGACATACCGCAAAAATATCTTCGGAGTGATGTCGGCCGACTGCAATGCTCTTCCTTCCACCGCTTCCATCACGAGGTTCGCTTTTGTGACAGACAAAGACGCACCCATTGCCGTCCCAGTTCGCTGCTTGTAGTACTCTCCGTTGACAGAGAAGTACGTGCTGCTGGGACAAAAGTTCAGCAGGCGGCTCAGATCAACGCCAGCTCTAACCACCCTTTCCACCATAAAGCGGCGGTGGTTTCGGCTCTGCTGACCCGTGCACGGAGGGTTTGCTCTTCGGAGAATAAGCGGATAGAAGAAGAACAGGTGGTCAAAAGCGACCTTCTGAAGAACGGCTACACGAAAACCTTCGTTGGAAAGGTTGCTCGCCGCCAGACTAATCCCCGCCGACCCCTTCGAAAGGACACTGACCCGCCGCATTCCAAGCCCATACGCGTGTGTATTCCCTACGTTCCTTTATCCCGATGGATGATACATCCGTAGCCGGTGTGATCTATGATATAGACGTTACCATTACCAACACGGACTTACCTACCCTTATCAAACCGGCAAGTGAGGGCATTGTCATTACGCAAGTGCGTCGCCTTGGGAATTCGCGCTGCGTAAAAATCATTTTCAAAGGGGATTGTCTACCATCCCACGTTAAAGTCGGACACTTCAGGCATCCAGTTCGACCTTTCATCCCGAAGCCGCTTCAATGCCATCAATGCTTCAGGCTAGGTCACGTCAAGGGCGTGTGCCCCAACTCATTACTGTGTCCCCGTTGCGCTGAACCTCATGCCGAAGAGGCTTGCCGTGCCACTGCTCTGAAGTGCGCTAACTGCAGCGGCCCTCACGCCGCCTCGTCGAAAGACTGTCCCCGCATGAAGAAAGAGCACGCGGTTCTCAAGCAGATGGCCAGGGACAACTCAACCCACAGGGAGGCCGCCGAAAGGGTGAGGCGCCGCCGTCGCCGTCACCGTCATCGTACGTCCTCACACAAGGAGTGTGCTCGGAGTGAGAGCGCCCACTCTACTGCGGCACCACCCAGCCAACACGCAAAAGCGCTTCAAGGAAACATCGCTTCAAAGAAACCAACGGCTTCTCCGGAGGAATGGCCTGAGCTACCTAGCCGTTCCCTTTCCAAGGAACCTCAGAAGATCACGGCCCCTCAGGAGCCTTCACCCGCCGTGGATGACATACCGAGAGCGGATCGTCAGGTATTTTCGATGCTGCGTTCCCTTATGGACGCCATTCGAGTTATCTTGGTTGGCATGGGGACATCGCCTGCTCGAAGCGCTCTCCAGGTACTGGAAGCCTTGATCCCTGTTCTTGAATCCCTCAAGTAGACACATGGCTACCGTTACTCCATCCTTCCGAAAAGAAGTCAAGGCAGCGTCCATCATCCAATGGAACGCCAGAAGTCTAAAGCCACGCCTTTCAGACTTTCGTCAGTTTGTATACACTCATATGTTTCCACTCATCGTCATTTGTGAGGCTAACATAACAAAACCAGTCAGACTTTCGGGGTATGAATCGGTCATGTCTTCAACCAATGGTGCCAGCAGCAAAGTCATCGTCTTTATTCGTCGTGAACTCACCTACTTTCTGCATCCAGTTGCGCCTCACGATGACAATCAATACGTGTGCCTAACGGTCAAAAAGAACAAGCTCATGTTTAATCTTATAGGCGTATATGTTTCGCCTTCAAGTAATTTTGATTCGAAAAGATTGGCGGATATCTTGAACTTGTGCGCTGCTCCATGGGTAATCATAGGAGATTTCAATGCGCATCATTCAGCATGGGGAAGTTCAAAGACAAACGCAAGAGGACGACAGTTGGCGAGCTTCGCCTACCACCATGGTCTTACCCTCTTGAACGACGGCAGCCCCACCTTTTTTCGAGGCGTGACATACGGAAGCTGCCTTGACCTTGCTTTCGTCTCCAGCTCTTTCGCCAGACGTGTTAAGTGGTTTACAGATGTCGAGACACGTGGAAGCGATCACATTCCAACGTATATCAACATCAAAGGGCTCTCTGGGGCATATCCACAAAAGGCTATTCGAGCGATTGACTGGACCACCTTCAAATCTGCTATGGAAGATGCATGCGCCGAGGGCTTACGCTTTGGGTTAGAAAAAACAATGCAGACCACAATGGAAAACGCCACGCGTACGATCATGATTTCGTCCAGGCGAAACGATTTCGATATAGAATTGGAAGGACTTAGAGCACTTCGCCGGCGTGCAGAACGTCGATATCGGCGCACAAAGTCCCTTCACGATCTCAGAACAGCCAGACGATTGCAAAAGAAGATTCAGCGTCGCATGGATAGATTAGCGTCTGAACGTTGGACGACGTTTTGCCAGACTCTAGACCCCCGCAAGCCACTTTCTCACATCTGGAAAACGGTGCAAGGTCTTCGTTGCCTTCCTCAACAGCGTTTTCCTTTCAAGGCGCTGGCGCTCTTCCAAGGGCGGCAGGACATTGCAGTCGGAGAGGACTTCTGTGCAAGGATCGCAAACCAAGTAGTCTGTCCAGGCTATCCAAAACGAACTTACGTCCCCCACCCTCGTGACAGTCGCATGGACCTGCCTTTCACAATGGAAGAGCTCGAAGCGGCTCTCGCTCTCTGCAGGCGGTCTTCTTCTCCGGGGCCAGATGGCATATCCTACCGAGCCTTATGCAGTCTAGGAGAAGCCGCAAGGGGAGAATTGTTGAGCCTCTACAACACGTCTTGGCAAGAGGGCAATGTTCCTGATGAATGGAAGACAAGCCGTTTAGTTCCCCTACTGAAGCAGGGCAAATCTCCACTTGATCTTGCATCGTTCCGCCCAATAGCGCTGGCCAGCTGTGTAGGAAAGCTAATGGAACGGATGATCCTTGGCCGCCTGGAGTGGTACCTTGAACACTACAAGATTTATCCGAACTCCATGGCTGGTTTCCGACGTGACCGCTCTTCCATCGATAATGTAGTGGACCTCGTTTCTTACGTTCAGCACGAAAAGTCCCGAAAGCGATTGTCCGCAGCATTGTTCTTAGATGTGAAAGGCGCATACGACAACGTATTACATGAGGCCATACTCGATGCTCTTGAGACGGTTGGCCTAGGTGGTCGATTATTTCTGTGGGTGGAAAGTTACCTGGCTGCAAGGTCATTCTTTGTATTAACCGACGATGGCCCGACTAAGCGACGCTTTACTTGCAAGGGCGTTCCTCAAGGTGGAGTTCTCAGTCCGACGCTATTCAACCTCGCACTTATTGGGCTTGCTGAATACCTGCCAACTACTATCAAAATTTCAATATACGCAGACGACATCTGTGTCTGGACTTCGGCAGTCACGCGTCCTCAAATACGCGCGCGGCTTCAAAGAGCAGCAACGTTGACATCGAGCTACTTATGCAAACAAGGTCTCAACATATCACCAGAAAAATGCGCACTTGTGGCATTCACTCGCAAAGCAATGACGCCTTACGTCATATCAATCAATGGGCGGACTATTCCCTATCTCAGAACCCACCGGTTTCTTGGCATCATCATTGACAGAGATCTCTGCTGGAGCCCTCATGTGTCGCACATGAAAAAACGCCTCACCGCAATTGCCCAGATCTTCAAATTCTTGGCTGGAAAAACTTGGGGCATGTCGGTAGGCGCCATGGTGGAATTATACAGAGCACTTTTCCTCGGTTTCTTGAGATATAGCCTGCCCGTACTTTCCAACACTTGCAAGACAAATCTTCGCACTCTTCAGGCCGCACAAGCTCAGGCACTGAGAACTTGTCTCGGTTTGCCGCGGGGTACATTGTCAGAGGCAACTATAGCGATTGCTCGGGACCAACCAATACAAACGCACGTTGCGGTGGAAGTCTTGAGAACCCACATCAGGCATTTTGCCCGTGCCTGCTGTCACCACCTCGCAACATTGCCGTCAGACAAGCGGAACGCGTCATTCTGCAAAATGGTCTCCAGATATTCTGCCAAACTTCCGGCAGGCTTCACCGCCGCCGCCAAACCGTCGATTCCCCCTTGGTGTCTCATTCGACCTACAGTACACCTTGGTGTGCCAGGAATCAGAAAGAAAGCTGAGCTGTCATCAGGTGCTCTGAAACAACTATCCCTGCTTCTTCTACACGAGAGGTACGCGGATAAAGTGCATATTTATACGGATGGGTCCTCGAACCTCCAGTCTTCGTCCGGAGCGGTGGTTGTCCCAGTGAAAGCTTCCACCATCAGTTTTAAGACAGACCACCCGACGACATCGACAGCTGCGGAACTTGCTGCTCTGCGTGCTGCCCTTTGTGTAGTAAATGAGGAAGCACCCCGGCAATGGTCAATCTTTAGCGATTCAAAGGCGGCCTTACAGTCCTTGCTGGCAGCCCTGCGGCGCGGACCATACGAGCAACTGGTGTTGGAGATCAGATCTCTTCTCCATAAATCACATGAGAAGGGACACCACGTGACGTTTCAGTGGCTCCCCAGTCACTGCGGCGTCGTTGGAAACGAATATGCTGACAAGGCCGCCAAGTCTGCACTTGATGGCACCAAAATTGAGACCATACCTCTCTCAAGGTCCGACGCTGCGAGGCAACTCCGAGCGATTGCACAGGAGATTACACTCTCGCTGTGGAGTGCCTCAAGCAGCCAAACTCGGAACAGTCGACAACACCACCTGCTGTCTTTGCGGCATTTTCGATTGCCACCAAAACTCAGCCGAGCAGAAGCCACCCTGCTTTATCGTTTGTGGTTAGGAGTGGCTTTTACTAACTCTTATTCCTTTATGATCGGAATGGCCGACAGCCCTCTTTGTGACACCTGTCTTCGTGAAGAGACGCTACAACACATCATATGCGATTGTCCTCGCTATGACTTACAGAGGCAATCACTGGCGTCCGCTCTCGCTCACCTTGACCTGCGACGGATGTCGGTTGATGCCATTTTGGAATGTCGACCGCACAAGACATCACAATTGAAGGTGACAAAGGCGCTGCTGCAGTTCTTAAAGACGACAGACTTGCACAAGCGACTGTAACAGCGATGTGTGATGTCGTGTGCCATGCAGCTGCCACTGACTGAGAATGTGCTATATGTTCGCCCACTTTCTCTCTCTCTTCCTCTTTCCTTTCACCTTTCAATCTCCCCTGTCCCCTTCCCCTCGTGCAGGGTAGCATACCGGTTGTCATACACTGGTTAACCTCCCTGCCTTTCCTTCTCTACTATTTCCTTCCTTCCTTCCTACGTTCAGGCTACCAGCGAAGCGCTCGCACGTGTGCTGTCTGAGCAGGGAATAAGAGTAGCACACGAGCCAATTTCCATGCTTGGCCGTTTCTTTCCGCGCCCGAAAGACAGGCTACCGAGGGAGAGAGCACAAGGTGTGATTTACTCAATTCCTTGTTCAGATTGCGGCACGTCGTACGTGGGAGAGACCAAGAACTTCCCAGAGAGGCTACGACAGCACAGGAACGATGTCCGCAAGTTCAACAGACAAAGGAGTGCATTAGCTGAACACAGCGAGGTGCACGACCACCGCATCGATTTTGACAACTCCCGCGTCCTCGACTTGGAAACCAGTTTTCACAAGCGGCTCTTTGTGGAATCATGGCACATTCAGGCGACACCTGGAAACGTGAACCAGTCTGCAGGTGCAATGGCAAGTGTCTATTTTAGCGGACTCCGGCACCTGGTTCAAGACTAGCATGACCCCTCGGCTTGAAGAACCGGAAAAAGAGAAAGTAAGAAAGGAAGGAAAAGAGAAGAAAGAAGGCCTTATAAGCACTGCTGCTGTCTGGTGCCCTCCAGTCACCCCTGAAGAAGGGTCCGAGTGGGACCCGAAACGTCGGGTTTTTTCATCTTTAGAAGTAAATTTTACTTTTAAATGATTATAATTTGGTTCGTGTCCCCCTGTTTTCACCATTGATATAAACTGTTCATACATTGTCATGCTGTCATGTTTAGTTTTTAATACCCCTGTCACACTAGGCCACTTAGTGCACTTTGAGCGAGTGCACTCACGCTCACAGAGTGCACTTACACTCATGCGGCTGCTACACGAGAAAGAGAAGTGTGCTTTGGAAATGTGCATTCTCCTAGCGCACGTTGCCGCAAACTGCCCGAGGGTGAGAATAGCGAGGTTTCTTTGTTGAAATATTATTTGTTTTAATACATAGCAACATGTCTAATAACGAAAACAATGTTTTAAAAATGCTACTGGCGCCGCGTTATGCATTAGCGTATTTGTTTGCAGGCCACTGCTAACGTGCTACACGCTCCGTCGTCACGAAGCCGGCGAAGTGAGTTCAGCAAACGCACTCGCCTGCAAGTGCGCTTTGCAGTTAGTGTCACTAAACGTTCCCGTGTGACAGCGTGCGAATGACACTACCGGCGATGTGCACTCTCTCAAAGTGCACTTAAGTTGTCCCGTGTGACAGGGGTATTAGTTGTTGAGCAGCGAGACTGTAGCCGCATTTTCGCCGCTCGGTGCTGCTGCGATGTTCAGCTAGTGTTGGGCGTCCGTGGTCTGTGCGTACATGTTTGCTATGTTACACATGCTTTGGAATGCTTGTTCTGCCATCAAAAGCGGGCCACAGATATAAGCTCAAGACGACAAGGCTGGTGCGATATCCTACATGGGCACGATACATGCAGTTGGTGCCGATACTGAAGCAGTGAAAGTGGAAACCATTGCTGTCGAGGAAGGCCTGCACGTAAACAATTCGGCGACAAACATGCGTGCA
>JABSTT010005247.1:0-18406 GCA_013339685.2 Hyalomma asiaticum
CTGCGCTGCTGATCCGAAGTTCTCCTGAGCAAATCGCGGCCGTGGCGGCGGCATATTGATGGAGGCGAAATATTGAGGGCCACGTACTGCGCGGTGTCACTGGATGGCAAAGAACCCAGGTGGTCGAAGTTTCCGGAGAAGTTGACTACGGCGCCTCTCATAACCAAATCGTGGTTTTGCGGCTTGCAACCGCAAAAATTCTTGATACTGAGGCGCTAGTTGTGATAGGTAAAAGAGAAATCTGCGCCTATTTTTAGTGTAATAAATACATAATCACAACATTTAAGGTGCCAAACTAAGCAGTTAACCTAAGCTTTTTAGAAGACTTGCCGCTCCCTGCCGGGGATATACAGCTGCGACACGCCTTCAATCAGATTTCATGGCTTCGTTGGAATAAACTAGGGTTCGTCGGCGCAGAATTGGGTAATTTTTCATGCAGTCGGAAACCTCTGTTTCCATGTAGAGGCTTTTAATCAACGTGGGTTATTTCACACTCCGCGTGATATTTAGTGTTCAGTATTTGTACAACAATTAGTGCGCCATAAATTGTGGCGTGGTACTATTTTGCCGCATAAACAACTGCCCTATAGCTGACTAAGAAAACGCGGATAATTTTATCCGCGTTTTCTTGGTCATAATAAACGCGGAGACTTCGTTAGGACGTACTGCCTTCTGAATTCTGTAATGTTTTCTTTTGCTCTTTCTTACTAGTTTACATGTTGTAGGTGTTGTAGGTGTTTGTTTATTCTTCGCCCTTTTGCCCTTTTGGAATTCTGTATTTACCCTTTTGAAATTCTGTTTTGTCCTTTTGAAATTCTGTATCTTGTTTTGTAATTTCACCCCTCCTGCCTGGGCCCATGTGGGCCTGCAGTATGTTGTAAATAAATAAATAAATAAATAAATAAATAAATAAATAAAAGCTTTGTGTGTGTCGCGTGAAAAAACGGCGTTGTCCTCAATTAGACTCTCGGAGGCTTCGCCTAAGAGAGTCGTTCCGAAAACAAATCTGTTCAAGAACCTGCTATCGTCACGCTCTAGCAGAGCAAAGTAGATTTCCAAGTCCACATAGGTTACTTGTGCGCAGGAGAAAGGTGCCCTGCTGCCGTAGCATTGTCATAAACAATACGCTTCAAGTTATAAATAAGACAAAAACAGACGATATAAAAGGTTTCTTTTATCAGTGCTTTTTAAAACCGATGCCATTTGGCAAGTGAGTCCTAAAACACGACGCTTCCTAGTTGTAGGTACAACAAATATCGATAGGAATAAATGAGCTGCCCAATGCGGACACCGTGCTCTCACCCACCTATGGGGAGACGGTAATGCAAGCTGCAGTGAGTACTGTGTTTTGCAATTAAAAAATCAACAGAAAATCCTACAGATTCCGCGCATTGCGAGAATTTGTGTCATGCGAAGCAGTCAGCGAGAAAATTGTTCAATTGTTTAGCATTAAGCCAAGTGTTACGCGTTGTACCAAACACTTTATGCGAAGCACATCACTACGTGTATGGTTAATAGGGGCTAGCCAGGAACGTAGGCAGCGCCGTAGTTCATCCCCTTTGCACTGCCCTCTTCGCAGCAGAATCGCATGCATACCAGACTATACGGCAAAACGCAAGCAAGCCAATATGCGAGTTATATGAGGACACAAAACTATTTTTGAAAACAACGCCGTATTGTACCAAGGACTAGTAGGGAGCTTTGAGTGGGGCAGGCACGGCGCTGTGAAAAGGCGAGATCTTCCATAGCTCAGACTACGCAGCCAAATCAGCCACTTCGTTGATCCCAGGAACGCAGGAGATTTCCGTTCTAATATTTCCGACCTCAAGTGACATATCTTGAACTTGGGGGGTCTTTGACTCTCCTTGCCTCCGAAATCGTATTTGAGAAGCTCGCATGACTCTCACTGTTCATTAAAATCACCTCCCTGTAGGGCTTTCAGTTCCGTTTTGAGAAGCTGCTGTCATTTTACAGAGCTCCCGAGAAAAGTCTGAAGGGCACAGAAATATCAGTGTGCTTTCAACAGTCAAAAGAAGAGGCGTGCAAGACACGGACACAAGGGGAGAAGTGAACAACACGAACGACAACAAGAGGAAAAGTGAACAACACGAACGACGGCGTTCGTGTTGTTCACTTTTCCTCTTGTGTCCGTTTCTTGCACACCTCTTCTTTTGACTACGGACCCTTACCAACTCGCTCAACTTTCTGTCCTTTTGTGCTTTCAACAGTTCGATTCGCTGAACTATCTACCGTGTAGCTAGTAGCTGTGAGGGAGATTCGGTCTAGAGCAGGGATCATAACACTGGGTCGTTCGTGCCTAACCCCGACCTGCTTGATGCTCTACAGACACAAAATAACTCCACAACATAACTCCGCAATACATCAAGCGGTTTTCTGGTATTAGCCGTGCTGTACCGAAACCTCGTCCATTAGTTATCCATTTCAAATAACATTCGCTGTCGTGGTTGTCGTCTCATTTCCCACTCAATGTCGCCCCCAACCCTTTTTGAACACACCGAGAAAACGGTGGTGATTCCTGGGAAAATATCAGCCAAATATTGCTGCCCTGCATGCACCAGGAAATTCGCAATTTCCTCTTAGGAAACTCAGCTGGAAAGTGCTCGCTCTCGTTTCAGCAATTTGCATCACAATAGATACCTGCTAATTACTTGACCTTTTTTCTCCGCTCTTTACGAGCGTTATGCACATATTGTTTATTTTTTTAATTTAAGACGAACAAATACAGCCTAGGTCGTACTTGAACGACACGGAAATCATTAAGCGCATTTCTGCTTTAAACAACATCGCTCATGCTAAAGGTGACGTCACATAATGAAAGAAGAGTGGCATGCTTTCAGCCTGTGTTTGAATAGAAATTGCAATTTTCTAGAGCGCGTCGTAGAGTGCTGTTTGGCTCACGTGGTAAGTGGACCCCCCGCGACTGGTAAGCCCCGATTTTAGGACCTTTCTTGAGGAAGTGTTGCAGGAGCTCGCCAATGAACACAAATTCTCATGCCCACGCGTATGCTTTTCCATTAATGGCGCGACAGGATTCATTCGAAATGTCTTAAGCAGGTTATTGCTCCGCATAGGTAGCGCGTGATTGTGCGCCCAAAATATCGAACGTTTTGGAATGGTCATTACCGACTGCATTCGTAACGTATATAGTTCTACAATTTCCTTGTGCGGCAGTTCGAGCGTCCCAGCAATATGCTCAGACCACAATGCCGATCAACCGTCTAGGCTCTGTTCAATGTGTCAGCCATACAGCATTGCAATGCATCCGTAACGAATTCAGTTTTGTTTCAAACACAGCTAGAAAGCGGTGTAGGCACGAACTACGTAGCTCGATTTTTTCATTGGTATTCAAGCAGACGAATATATAAATAAAATCAAGCAAATAAAGCGTAATTCACGACATTTCAGCAATCACGGTCAGCAAATGCTATTTCTGCCTGAAGATAAGCCAGGGCGTCCGGTGACATCGCTTTCTGAAAGATGAGCTGGAGCTTTGTGGCTGGGTCTTAAAACCTCATGGAGAATTCGCTAGCGCCTTCAGTGCAACAATACTTCGCGCACATATTCACAGCAACCTCCACGGCGGATCAGCACCGTTTTCTGAGTGTGCTTCAAGTGTCTTGCAGGGCCCCGGCACATCTCTTTTGAAATATTTGTGAATACGTCCTCATGTGACCGTCACTCCTCTACTGCAAGCCATCTCACTCCGTATTCCCATGATTTGATAGTTTGCATTCGAAGTCCAGAAGCTTTCTATATATGTGCTATATATTTCCCGCATATTTCCTTATGGGTTTCACGGAAACATATGAAAATTTTGGGAAAGCCATACGGAACCTTTCGGTAGGATTGGATAGATTGGTAGTACAAGTGCTAGTGGAAACTAGGATAGTCTTCCTCCGCTGTAGAAATGGGCACTTGTGTAGGTTTAGCTGGAGTCCAGCGTTTCTTGCACAACTCAAAACATGGAGGGGGGGGGGGGGCAGAGGGGTGCTCTGCATAGGCCTAGAGTGGCGGCAAAAATGACTTCCCTGTGTCAACACAAGTACGTCCGCCATAACATTCTGCGCAGTTATGTTTCCGTTCTCTCCTGTAGTCTTCAAGGCACATTATTAATTATGAACACATTATTAACTCTCGCTAAGTGGCACAGGTACTAGAACCGGCTCCAGAATCGATCGCTACAGCCACGACAAGCATCTGTGACCATATCCATGAGTACCTGGAATTTTCCAACTGAGTAATGTCACTTCTGAACGTGGCTCTTAAAAAAAACCTGCTCTCACTGAATTCCTGGGTTCGATTCGGCGAGTGTCTGGTATTGTTCCTTTCAAAGACGCCAGTTCATAAAGCGACTGCTCAAGAAAACTCTTATTTCACAAATAGTTCCTTGGTACTATTATGATATCTGGTATCCTTCCGCAGAGCTATTAAGCAACGGATGGAGGCTGGTCAGTGAAGGGCCTGTTTTACACTTAAACACAGCCAAAATAAGTCAACAGACAATGAAATCAAGCAAGTAATGGTGTCAAACAAATAAAAGGAGCTCTTGACGCATTCAGCTTCTGTCGTTTTTGCCCCACTGAGCTGCACCAGCTCTCCAAGCAGCTCATCATAAAACCCTATTTACATGGAGTGTTGCTGGGTTTGGTTTTAGAAGTGTGTGTCCACCTGCCACCATTGAACAACTGCAGTTCATGAATGTTTTCAAAGAGATCGCTACTGTCAGGCGGAGTTCTCGGTTTTAAGTCCGTCAGTGTGCGTCGGTCTACCAATGAGCCGTGCAGGTTATGACAACAGCTTCTGGATTCCATCACCCGGCGCGGCACCTCTGCCCTCGCTACCTGCAGACGATGCTGTGCGCGGTTACCTCTTAGCACTTTATTGGTGTTTACCCAGCATCAGCACAGCCCTGTCAGAGGCTCGTGGCTGCATCGCATTCTAAACATACAGGCCGCGGATGTCCTGCTCCCATTACGCCCCCACTCCCATTCCCTTCACAGCCTTATTCACTTTGTGGGCGCCAGAAGATGCACTGCCTACACATCAGCACCCACCTCATGGCGGCTCTTGCCTTACCTGCTGATCATTGTCTTGCTTCCTTCGCAATGAAGCAGCTTCTTGCTCATTTAAGGGCTTTAAAGGGCCCTGAAAAAGTTATTAATCTTTGCGTCACAACTACGGTGATCGTTTTGTACGTTGTGTTGCAAGTGTAATTATTTTTTCATGTACTGCATCACCAACCTTTCATTTACGTGCTTGGGTGCTACGTGGAAAATCCACGGTATCGTTATTTCGTACGCTTTAGTTGGGGCGAGATATCTTTCAACCGTCTGTACTCCCTGAACGTTTACTAAACCTAACCAAACGGCTGTTTCAGATCACACCACGAGAAAATTGTGGCAGCTCTTACAAGGGATCATACACATGTGTTCAGCTGCATAGCAACTTAGCCGTATACTACCACCACTAACGCAGCATTTGATTGCAATTACTTTACTGTCTCAATGGCCGATAAAAGCTAGCAATTGAGGTAGCAGTAACGGTAATCAAAAACGACCTACTTCCGCCAGCGGGCATCGGACGGGGTGATCCTGCCTATATGGGCCCAGCCCGGGTCCAAGTTTATAACACCGGACCGGACCGTGTACGGGGCTTGAAACCTTGGACCCGGGAGGCGCCCCAGCTGGATTTGGCCACGCACGTTCGGGCTCGCGCCTAAGTGCCTCGTGTTGTCCCTCGCGGTGGCGTAGTGGTTATGGTACTCGGCTGCCACCCGAAAAACGCGGGTTCGATCTCGGCGGTCGCATTTTCGATGGAGGCGAAAATGCAGAGGCGCGTGTACTGTGCTTGCCATTGCACGTCAGAGAACCGCGGGTGGTCAATATTTCCGGAGTCCTACACACCACAGCGTTTCTCTCCTTTCTGCCGACACCGAGATGATGCGTTCATTGTATGCGTGCACGCAGAAACACGAAATTGTATCTAGGTTAATCGTACTTGGTAATTTTAAACTGCCTGATATAAATTCGCACACCATGGAAAGCAGAAGCGCATGCTCCGACATGCTTATACACTTGATGCTCGCATTTAATCTCCGTCAAAATGTAGCAGAACTTACACCACACAGGCAAAAAGTTCTAAGATTCTTGACTTGATATTGTCACAAATTTCCAGGAAGCGATGCGAAAATTGAACTTGTTGGTGGCATGTCAGATCACGAAATCAGCTTGTGCTCCCTCCCTGTACACGGTGCCAGTTTACCGCAAAACAAACCACCACTTACAACGATTTCAGGAAGGAAGATAAGAGCATACTCGACTATCTTCTTGCCGAACGGAGTGCGTTCGAACAACTCGCCGACGCTCCCGATAGTAACGTAGAGATTATCTGGCAAAAATTCAAATCAATCACACTCTATATATATGCATTCATACATATGTGCACTCTCGTACAAAGAAAAACAGATGTAATCCTTGGATCACACGTGACATCATCCACGAAAGAAGAAAGGTTAAAAGATTAAGAAAACATTTGAAACGAATTTCCAGCCATCTCGCAAAAACAGGCTCGCGTTAGCCATAGGAACCATGAGAGCAAAGATAAAAGCAGCTAAAGATTACCTTAGGTAACACCCTCGGTAACTTTCTGAAGTCCTCTCCGCGAAAATTCTGGAATTACATTTTGCCAAAGGCCAACCCCAGCGCTGCGTCGGCAAGGGAAGACGAAAGCAGAGCTAACGTACTTAACGGGTACTTTCATTCCGTTTTCACATCAGACGATGGTCACCTACCGCACTTTGAAACTTTTTATAACATAGCTCTAGCACGTCTGAACATAACCACAAGTGGTGTGCTTAACTTACTGCTGAAGCTAGACAGCAAAAGAGCCCCGGACCAGATAAAATTCCAAAAGCCTTTCCTAAGAGATATGCCGAGCAACTATCCCATCATCTAACAATCGTCTATCAAAAATATTTAACAACTTGTGCACTACCGAATGATTAGAAAATCGCAAAAATTGTCCCAGTCATCAAGTCAGGAAATAAAACCGAACCTTCTAACTTTAGGCCCATCTCCCTTACTAGCACTTCATGCAAACTGCTTGAGCACACCACCCTTAAGCATATAAATACCTCGAGCAAAACAGCAGTCTATCGCGAGCGCAGCGTGGGTTCCGACAGAGATCATCCACAGTCACTGAACGTGTTGAACTTATACATGGCATCTCGAGTAGCATTGATCACCAAAACCAGACAGAGCTTATCTCTTGATTTCTCAAACGCCTTCGATCGCGTATCACAGGAAAATTAATACTAAAATTGGAACACATATTAGGTGACGGGCCCGTTAGCGGATGGATAAAAGACATGATGGTCCAAAAAAGACTACCTTTCGAACCCAACACAATTTGCACAAATTAAATTAACCACACCAGTTCTAAACTCACACATGTCACCTTTGGGGTCACTCAGGGTAGAGTTCTGGCTGCTGCACTTTTTCTTATCTTTATTAATGATTTAACCACAGACATCCCCCTTAACGTAAGACTTTTTGCTGACGACTGTGCACTCTACAAAGAAATGACTTCTCCAATTAACCATATCACTTTAAACAATACACTGAAAACGGTTTTCGCATGGTGTGCTAACTGGCAAATCAGCCTTAATGTTAAAAAAAAGCAGTTCTTTTGCGAATAACAAGAAAACACCACGTAAATGAGTTTCCTTATACCCTGAACTATGATCCGGTGACAGTGGTTTCGCAGGACAAGTACCTTGGACTAACAATAACGTCGGACCATAGATGGGACTGCCATGTCAATAATGTTACTTCAACGGCACTTACGGGGCTCTTTTTTTCTCAAGCGACGCCTTCGTCAAGCATCCCGCGAGACTAAATTACTAGCTTGTAATACGCTCATTAGATCAGTATTATAATATGCTACTCGAGCTTGGTTTCCATCGACTAATAAATTTATTACCATCTTAGGAGGAGTGCAGAGGAAAGGAATTACATTCATCTTCAATAAATATCCACTCAGAATCGGCAGGATTAATCATAATTGAAAACCGCGCTACGCTCGCCCGATTGAAATTGCTTCATCAAATAATTCATAACAAGCTAAGTGCTACAGTTCTAAATGCATCTCTTTTGCAGAGACCAGAGCTAGACTAAAGCACTCATACACCCTAAATGAATATTGCTTTTATACTAATTCTTTTAAATGCTATTTCTTCCCGTTAGCCATGAGGCAGTGGAACAGCTTACCTTCCACGGTTACCAATACCTACTCAGTAGCCACCTTTCAGTTACTACTTGATAAGTACTTACATGATACACAAACATTAAACTACAGATATTTTTGCAGCATTCCTTATTGATGTACCTTACGTTTAGTACTTCCGGAGCTACCCACATGCCACTAACTACCATTGTAATATGTGCCTTTTTTATACCTTTTGAAATGTATGCCTTTTTTTGTACCATTTGCAGTGTATGCGTTTTTTTTTTCTTTTTACCTATGCGTACTTATAAACTGTGTCCTTTCTGCAATAATCCCTAATGGGATTGGCAGTATGTGCTAAGTAAATAAGTAAATATATCTTTTATTCGTTTCCCCTACGCCCACCGACGCTTAGCCATGCTCCCAACATGAGCTGCAGAAATTAGCGTCCCTTCCTTAACCAAACCACAACCCCATCATCATCGTCATCATCGTCATGATCTCGTTCTTTTCGGAGCAGCCGCCTGCCGAGCCTGGGGCGAAGAATCCGCCCAATGCACTAATCTGACTGAAACTTCTCTTTTTACGCTAATTGCTTTTGTTAAAGTTTCACGTCTTGAAGTAGGCCTTATACTGAATTGATACGATATTCATAACCTTCAAATCTTCTTGTAGGCTTGAGGCTACGAGTCTTTTTCTAGGCAGGGTTGTCAGTTCACCTGCAGCAATTATGACCTCTGACAAATACTCATAACAGTAATACAGTCACATTTACTCGCTATACTCAAATGCGTCAGGAGATCTGCTGAATTGTAATGTTTGAGCAAAACTCGTCTTCGTGTGCTCCACTTATGAACATCGCTCGACGCGCGCCAAGGATAAATGCGGCTCCACGATGCCCGTGTGCTATCTAAAACCTTTCCAAGCCGTGACATTTTAACAGTGCCCGTTTAGCGTTAAGTTAGGGCAGTGCCCTTTTAACTTCCAACAGTGCCCCCCGCGACTTCGCAGTTTCACGTCGACATCTGGGAAGTGCATTCACCCAAATAAATACCACAGGCGCATACTTCAGTATGCCCTTAACAGTGACATGATCAGGCATTTGTATTCAGCTTTGGTAATGCATGCCCGTCAGTGTACAACGGCATAGGAATAGGCCATGATTAGCAGCTTTGTGGTGATATGTGCGCTGGGACTGGCTAGTGCGACAAAGGAAAACGCACCGACGTTTCAAACCATATTTTCCGTAAGCACTCAGAAAATTTTCTTCCCTTGACAATAATATCTGAGCTATACCAGCCCCTGAACGTAAGCATTTATATTAAGAATTGCATGGCACAAGCGAGACAAGGGGAATGTACCATCTAGTCATTTTCTTTGTCAGGTACGCTCAAATGAAAACAGATAATCCAGCCAAGGAAAGCGTGGCGCACTGTTTCTCGCTTTCAACTGAAGGGTAGCGTTTGAGCAGTGGTTGTGGCTGTTACCCGTTCGCTTCATTTTCAATGCCGGAATGTGCAATTGTAGAAACATTCGCTCGTGTGCATCATTGATGTGGCAGTTGGTGTTCGACATTAATATATATGATCATTAATAGGTGCTAAATGAGCAGTGCCCGTACCCTCTCATGCTGCTGAAAGTCGAGGGTGGAGCTATTCTGTTACTCTTCAACTAGCGGACATGTCTATTTCTTCCTGCCGTCATTACACAATCAGACGTGTTACACTTGTGGTTCCTGAGATTTGAGCGATGGGTAGGGAACCTCGGAAGGCTCAGGGTCGGTGTTTCCAAACGTATGTTCCGTTCCTCTTTTGCGTAGACAGCGGTGTGGGGCGATGTGACATCACACTGGTCTGATTGAGTAAAAGTGAAGCCATCTATCGCATCAGTGCATGGATCTGAGGTCTAGCCAATCTGCAGTGGCATTGATGGATGGAACGTTGATGGTTCGTGCCCAGGGCTGCATGCAGGACAGTCACCATGAAAAAATGGCAAAACTCAAAAGCTTGGGCTAAGTCGCGCAATGGTTTCCCACAGCGAAGCATGCGCGCTACGTCATCCCTCTGTGGTACCATGAGTCTTCACTTGAATTGCTGCGTCCACGGGGCTGCTACGTGGCAGTAGCTTGTGTTTCTTGAACATCGATCATGTTTATCACCTGACCTCGTATATGTACAGGACATAGCCATGCATTAGTCGCCGTATGGTGATGGATGGTATGTGAGGCGATACCGTCCGTCCTTCTTGGTTTAGCGCCAGCTCTTGCCACTGTCTATTCGCGGCTGCGTCACACCAGTTTTGTAGTAGCCTCGACGTGTAGATGTAGCCGGCTGAGCAGAGCGGATGCGTCCGTTGATAGAGGTTGGCTAATGCATGCGCGGGGTTACCTGATACCAGCTGTGGCGCGCGGCGGAACCGAATGTGCGGAGTGCCCCCGTAAGTGTGCGGGGCGGGTGATGTGCGTGTTCGTCTGCTTCATGCCAGCTACTGCGGTAGCATCGGCGCGGCTTTTGCTAGAGAAAACTTTCCTGCTGCCCAAGGACATTTGACCGTCAACCTAAAGTGCTTAGATGTTGCGAAGACAATGGGTAGCAGAACCTGGTTGTCTTAAAATAAGCTTTAATGTTGATGTGCTCTTGAAGGTTGAGGAAATATAGTCACGGTTGTGGCGTGGTTTACAGCGTAGGCACTAGCTTCCGTGAGGTATTTGTGTGTGGTTGCGCACGTACAATTCTATTTTTTGTAATATTGTTACAGTGAGATAATATAGGAAATGACTGAACGAAGATTATATCGAGAAAGCTGGTCTGCGTACACTCACCATCACTACTTTCCGAACTCCTAGGCGCTCTGGATTGTACTGCTCTCTGCATGTATCTGCAGTGTGTCGCTACAGGTAGCGCTATCCACCCTTTCACAAACGGATGCCTGGGCGCCGCCATAACCCCCGTTGGGCTTTGCTAAATATGCATGACCCTCCAAAAACCACTGCCGATGGTTTGCAGCAGCCAGTCGGTATATCAAACAGCGCACGCACGTGAAAACAACTAAACACACGACACGAGCTTTTCTACTACCACGCACAGTCCAATGTGGCGGTGCTCCATGCCTCCTATGAAAATATCTTTACAAACGCCTGTTTCATTGAAATTTTATAAGCAACACTCTAAGTCGTAAATTTAAGACGCCACATTTACAGGTTTTAAAATTTGAAAGCGAACTTTCACAAGAAAGCTCCATACGTCTGATGTTCAAGGAAATTTTCGTGTCATCGTTGTAAGCAAAAAATGGCACTTCAAAATGACATCACTTAGCATAGCCAGCATGGCGCGGTTGAGATGTGGGGATGCGCAGAGGTGGGATTACGTCATTATTCGCCTGTATTTCGGGGTGTCGGGCGTCGCGGGTGCATATACATCGCATAGCATAGCGGAAGAGATATGTAGAGGAGGAGTGAAGCAGGCGGTAATGGGACGCGCAGAGCTGCTGCAGATGCCGACTGCACTTCCCCGCATTCGCGCCCAACGCGTCCGGTGTGCGTGCGTCAGGTGGTGGCTTGGCAGGTCACTGGGTGACATTTCGGTCTAGCAACCAGTCTAGAAACACAATCAGTTGATATGGCGCGACGCTAGCGTCGTTCCCATGCAACGCTGCTGGCGCGATCAATTGAACGGCAAGTTAGTTATGTTACAGTGGGGGGCAACAGGGAATCGTTGTGGGTATGCTTTACAGCTTCACTGTGGAACGAACAAGGAGGTTTAAAAAAAATTAAACCACCACGCCAACCACGTTCACAACGTGGATTGGAGCCACAATTTTTCTTCACCAGTTGGCAATGTAAACGACGACAACGAGGTTTCCAAGTGCCAGTTTTGTTCTCCTGTTAAATGTTATTGCATTCGAACGAACCCAATGGTATCCCATCTGTCACGAGTGGGCAGTGTCGCGATACATGGTACTACCATAACGAAAGGCAATGGATCGAGGTTTAGTTTGTTTGTTAGAAGCAACCTTATGAAGCTCAGGATAGAACTCAGGTTAGAACTATAATTTTTCACTATAGCGCCGTAATCGTGGAAGAAATGCAGAGGAAGTAAAGTGGGCGAAAAGCACAGCTGCATTCAGCTGGGAATAGACCTACGCCCTTCTGATACTGCGTATACGATGCTTAGTAACACACAGGTACTTTTCATATCTATATTGCAGTATCGAGGTACATATTAAGGATGTATTTGTCTCACAACAGTAAAAAAAATACGTTGGAACACTTCTGCAGCGATACTCTGCCGGACACTGGCATCTCGTCCCCTTTTCTTGGAAGTGAGCTCATCTGCCTGAAGGGAGAAACGGAGGCTTATTAACAGCGTACTGTTTGTGCTGGAGGTAAGGCCGCTCACGTCCCGAAAAAAACTATCATACCATTATTAAATAAGTGTACGTTCACTTCTATGAAATTAACACAATCTTCCCAAAGGGAACCCTGATGGGATGCGAAGCAGCAGCGTTGCGCACGGGTGGCGTCACGGGTTGAACGGCGCTAACGCGGGCGCTTCGCATCCCATCAGGTTTCCCTTTGGGAAGATGGCGTTAATTTTTTGCGCGTGAACCGACGAGTCGGCGATGTAGCGAGCGGCGGTCGCGGCAGCGGAGCGAGCGGCGGTAGCGGCAGGTGTTGCGGGCGAACGGACGAGGCGGCAGCTGCGGGCGCTGCGGCGAGCGCGCGGCAGGCGAGGGAGAGAGTGACGTCAGCGCGCACTGCGAGGGGAGCGTGACGTCAACGCGCAGCTGCGGCGTGACCTACTTGGCACCACTCCAACACCTGCGGCGAGGGGAGCGCGTTGAGGCGCGTTCGTACGGACGCACGGAGGGACAGCGTTACACAGGCTAGTCAAAGAGCGGCTTCGCATCTAAAATATCCAATGTGCGGCATTTGCTCGTGCACTTGTTTCTTCTGTTGCGCTCGTGCTGTCAGCCCACTCATAGTTGAAGGCGCCCATGCGTCAGAGAAAATGGGCACATGCCAACAGCTTCTAAAATAGTATTTATATGGCCAGTATGGTCTAGTAAGGGGGTGGAAAAAGGGATCGTGGGAGATTGATATGAGAGTGAGGAGGAAGGAGAAAAGAAGGGGAGAGTGAATCTTGGTATAGGCTTGTATAATATAGTTTATGGACCAAGAAAGTGGGTATGCGTAAGCAGCTCTGAGCACAGCATAGCCCTGCATAGTACAATTTATCAAGGTGGGGGAGAGAGAGGTGAGCATGAGGACCTGTGATGTTAAGGTATGAAGTGATGAAAGAAAGCAGAGGAAGGTGAAGAAATACGAAGCAACAACTCAGTCTGTGTTCGCAAGGTGAGGTCACTTCCTTGCCATCTCCGCTTTTTACTGAGGTTGCACACGTGTGAACTGGCCTAATTTATTTCGTTGTGTTATGCAAAGGCACGCCTTTGGTCTTTGAGTTTGGATACGGCGTCACAAAAGAGATATGGGGAGCACTTCCTCAGATGGATGCATCGACAACCGAGAACCGCCCAGGTGATGCCATAAGGAGCTTCGCCCCTAAAAGGCCGTAATGGAGATCTCCGGAAATTTTGTCCACCTGGGGTTCTTTAACATGCACTGACAACGCACAGTACACGGGCCTTTGGCATTTTCGCCTCCAGCGAAAATGTTACCGCCGCGGCCGGGATCAAACCGGATATGTTCGCCTGCACCTGCGCGGCGGTTGCTAGTGCCAACGCACGGGCGAGCTGTTCCCTAAAGTTCTTTGCGGGTGGCATTTGTCAGCCTGCATCTGCGCGCGCCGGTGGCTATGGTGCCTTTGCCCACCCTTCGCGGCGCCCTCTCGGGCACGTGACAGGGTTGACTAAAGATTCACTTCCTTACCAGACACCGTCGTTTTCTGTCCCGCGTACACGTGCTCTACAAGTATTATATTTCATATCCACACTTCCAAAAGCGTCGAAATCAACAAAGTAAAAATAAAGTGGTCCACTATCTGTACTGTTTTTTTCTGTATTCCGGAATACCTTTTCATTCCTTAGAGAAATTATCACTGAGATGTCCCGCTACGTTAAAAGCAAGTGTCTCGGCATCTGCCTTTCGGGCTTCCAGCAAATATTTTCGATATATGTAGTGCGGAATACTTTTCCTCAGTGTCTCTGTCCAACCCTGCTGACCACTTCACTGCATCATTTTATTGACGTGCCAGATATCTGCTTTTCACGTGCTCTTAGGCTGGTATCCGGCAGGATCGGTTCTGGGCTGCTGTGAATGGTATACCTGTGGACTTGTATAGTGCGAATTGAGCGTTATACATGTAGAAGCTAAGCTAAAGTGTGAATTATATACGTTCCCGCAAATTTACCTGCCGTATACAGATATACCAGCGGTTGTTGGCAGCTGCAGCGTTCTGCGTGTTCACGTGAGCCTTATTTGCAGAAGAGTACCTTCTGTCACAATTAAATTCCTGTTCTTAACGGCGACGCATCGTATAACAAAACGGTTGTGGGTATGATTATTACAGGTTTTGTTTGACAATTGCCTCTCTTCTGTCCTTTAGGTATTTTACTTCTATTTAGTGATTTACTATATCAATACCTGATTTGGTTTTCAGTCACTATCTTCATTTAGGTTTAAACGCCGCAAATTTCAGTGATTATAATAGCATGGCGCCCTCCATGGGTACATTTCCACACAAATACGAGTGACAACGTGCCTTCTTTTTCTTGCAGAACATGCGTCCAGGCGACAAAATGTGGGTGCAACAGCGAAGTTTTTTTGGGACAGGCTTGAGATGCTTTTTTGATGAACACGTACTACTGAGCGGTGCAGACTATGTTTTCTATGAGTGTCAAAAAAATGGAACAATAATGTAAGAAACTCCTTCTGTATTGCGGTTCGAAGGACCACATAAGGTTTCGGGGAAAGAAAATACGCGCCGCTGAATTTACGCCTGGACATCGAAGTGCGTTGTTCCCGGAAGGCGTGAGAAATATCGCGCCAGTAACGACAAATTGTCCATTAGCCGTCGAAGTATTTCATTTTTGCGCGCAGACTCGGCAGCTCATGTGAAACAAACTGATAGCAAATAGCACCGACAAAAGCAGCCCACAAAACTGGCAATAAATTGAGCTGGCGCGGTGGCTCGTCTTGCGCATGCATTAGTAATAAGTCTCCCAGTTCCCAATTCCTCAGCAGATTGCGTGAAATACTTAATTATTTGCATGTCTGTCTGCCCCCAATGCGTCTGTCTGCAATCTTTCTAAAGTATGTTACATCGACGGAGCGTGCCATTTGCGATGAGGCTTGCTGACAACGAAGCATTAAGTGGTTCTTCCGCGAAGGAAGCAATGTCAAAGCACATTAACTGGGAGCTGTTTTAAGGCTAGCTGTACAAGAGCTCCTAGCTAATTCGATTTGACATTGTCGAATGTGCTTGCCCGTGTAGTTTTCGAATGGGCCTGCCCGGGTAGAATGTCACGCTCCCTTGTATAATGGCTACGAATTTTGGCGGCTGAGTGTCAACGACGTCTGCTGAAGAAAGAAAGAAAGAAAAAAAGAAATATGAAAGGATCTTAGGGAGGAGTAAAAGGGAGCGACCGTCGCTGCTACCGTCCTGTGAGAGATGTGGTATATAAAATATGGTATCTAAAGAACTCTACAGCTGTGAAATGTCGGAAAGAATATAGAACGGACAAGCGGTGTTCGCTTCGCGGTACAAGTGCGGTAGGAAGTGAAATCGCGTGCTCGGGGAGGCGGTGGCGCCGTCTCTGGTGTGTCACCGGTATTAGCCGGCAGCAGCCGCCGGTCGATCCCCTGAAGCGGAGCGCACTTAAAGCAACATTATTGAAAGAAGGAAGAAAGTGCATGCTCGTGCCTTCCACCTATCGCCAACTGTCCCACTCCACCCATTCCAGCCGTCAGCGCACTACTGCATGACAATGACAATTCAAGGTATAATATGCGATAAAATGTAGGAAAGTATTTAGTTCGAAGCTGTGGGTTCGATCCCCAGGCAGCGGGAACACCGCTGCCACCCTTGCCATGTACGCCGCGATTCATGTAACACATCTTCGCTGTTCTGACGGTTTAATGGCGTAAAACTAGACGAAGTTCCTTGTCGTTTCTTTAGAGCAGTAGCTACCTATGAAATAAGGGTTACTTTACACAAAATATTTGCGCTTTACAGACAACTTTCACAAACTTATTGCATTGAACAGTAGACCGGAAATGATGCACTGTATACAATAACTTCACCTTCCAGCTTTCTTTTTTCTGCGCGGCCTGTGCACAATTCCTAGGCTGTAAGGAGAAACATGGCGTACACGGCTTTATACATGAGCTCCGTATGTATTCGTTCGCTTTGAACTTCGTCAGCCGCAACAACAGCGTACTTTTGTTACGATAGACCTGCTTATTATGGTGAATAAGTCTCACGTCATCATGGACGCAACGGATGACACTGACGCGAGACGAAACAGCGTAGGCCCTTGATTGATTGATTTGATTGATTTGTGGGGTTTAACGTCTCAAAACCAGCTCTGATTATGAGAGACGCCTTAGTGGAGGTCTCCGGAAATTTCGACCACCTGGGGTTCTTTAACGTGCACTGACATCGCACAGCAAACGGGCCTCAACATTTCGCCTCCATCGAAATGCAGCCGCCGCGGCCGGGATTCGGTCCCGCGACCTTCGGATCTGCAGCCGAGTGCCATAACCACTAGACCACCGTGGCGGGGCAAGCGTAGGCCCTCAAGCCAAGGCACTAAGAACGTCCCGCCCAAGCCCCTCTTGCAATGCACTGGCGACACGACTGCGGGGATGTTCCGGCAATTTTTTTCTTACTCTATCAACACATTTCCACTTCATGGCGCTCTGAAAGAAAGCTTGGTAGCGTCTGCAATGCATATGATGGCAAAAGGGATCACCCCGCGGGATTAGCATCTGCGTATTGGCGTTGTGCAAACACGGTTCACAACAAGCACCTTATAAAATGGAAAAATGCTACTTGTGGTGGTCAGCCCTTCAGAATGTTCTGGTTAACTCTATCCGCAAGGGGAGGCGCTGCGGTCATCGAGCTATGCAGAGTTTCGCGAATCAGCTGCTGCAATTTCTAAGCAAAATCCACAACCTATATATACGTACGTAATTTTGGTATAAAAATTTCCGTGTAGTTCAGGGAACTCTGCACATACTAAAATTATAGGTGAAACAGTCATCTTTTTTGACATATTGTGATTACTTCTGTGTTCCCTCCATGCTACCAATCAGCTCAGCGCACTCGACCCCTATGGCGGCTGCCCCTCGAGAGGCCCTTGAGGTAGTCGAGGATTACATAGCTGGCACTGGTCTTCGATCTTTACCGAAGTAGTCAGAACTCATGCTGTACCTCCTGTCCTCAACGGATGGAATCTCAAAGGCTTTGTTAAAACAAGATGAACAGGATACCCAATTACACAACAAGGAAGGGAACACCATCTAAATTGTGAATCACATCCGAGTTCTCGAAATGATGGCGCTGTCCAACGGGCTAAACGGTAAAGCTATCAATAGGGTCACTCACAAGACCACCGACGCCATCATACTCCTGAAAAGCATCCGCATACATATATTGCGTATTTGTCATTGTGTTTTAAAAAGAGACAAACGTGCTCACTTATACGCAGTGTGTTAGTGTCTGTCTGAAAAGTGTGGTCTCTGTTTGCTGCCCTTCAGAAGCTTGTGTAGCAGTTATATGAACAATAAATATTACCTTTATGGGACACGCTTTAGTCCTGCGGATGACTTTCATTATGAATCTCATGATGATATTACGTCGTCCACCGATTTCGAAGAAGAAATCAGAAACTGAGAAAGACTTTGCAAATCAGCTATGGGGAAGGGAGAGAGAGAATATTTTATTAATGACTCCAGAGATGTTAGACTGGTTAATGGCCTGGCTTGCTATTCCAGGTGTTTAGCGGTGATTATGATATTTACAATGATCCCGTGTAACACTACGCGTACACGCAGTCACACTTACTTACACACTCATATATACATATATGTACACTATACACAGTTTACAGCATTTCGTTGAGGCATGTTGCCCGTAGAAACGTTATCAGTGCTTTAGTGCTGTGTAGTGCGCTGCGCTCTTGCGACGGGCGTAGGAGATGC
>JABSTT010005248.1:0-19390 GCA_013339685.2 Hyalomma asiaticum
GACGAACGCCCATTTGGGAAATGAACAAAGGTTTATTCACGCTCAGTCATTTTATAGTATGGTAACTCGTGATAAGGCCACCGCTGCTTGCGTGGCTGATGCGACAAAATGTACCAGTGACGTCAGTACATAACACTCCTTTCTTCTAAGATTAGTTATTGTGGGCTATAATGTGGGCGCAGGTCAGCCAGACGCACGAAGGAAGAACCCAGAGGAACAGAAGAACACGTTTATAAGCCAGACAACGGACATGGGACAAATATTGACACACAAAAATGTCCTAGGCGATTTTTGCGCACCGGCAGTCTAATACAGCCACTCACAGTTTGCTGTGTATTAGCAGCCGCTAAAGCGCTACTCGGTCCGTCCATGAGACTCGAAGTCACGGCCCGAGTCTCAAGAGCATGCGCCGAGACGTGGCTCAGGCACGGAAATGCGTCGAGGTGTGGGCCGGGTACGGGACACAGCGCCGGGACGCGGCCCAGCTCCAAGAACAGCCGCAGCACCGCTGGGGCGCGGCCCATGTACTCGTACGCCGAACCGGGACGTGACCCAAGAGCCGGAACGTTTGCTCGGGATGGAGTCAAGGTACAGGAACGCTTGCCCGGGCGTGGCCCAAGCACAGGACCGTCTACTCGGGACGTGGGCCAAGCACAGGACCGTATACTCGGGACGTGGCCCAAGTACGGGAGCGTCTACTCAGGACGTGGCCCAAGCACGGGAGCGTCCACTCGGGACGCGGCCCAAGTACGGGAGCGTCTACTCGGGACGCGGCCCAAGTACGGGAGCGTCTACTCGGGACGCGGCCCAAGTACGGGAGCGTCTACTCGGGACGCGGCGCAAGTACGGGAGCGTCTACTCGGGACGCGGCGCAAGTACGGGAGCGTCTACTCGGGACGCGGCCCAAGTACGGGAGCGTCTACTTGGGACGAGGCCCAAGTACAGGAGCGTCTACTCGGGACGAGGCCCAAGTACAGGAGCGTCTACTCGGGACGAGGCCCAAGTACAGGAGCGTCTACTCGGGACGAGGCCCAAGTACAGGAGCGTCTACTCGGGACGAGGCCCAAGTACAGGAGCGTCTACTCGGGACGTGGCCCATGCACAGGTGTCATGGGAGAAGTGCGCGCCTGTGGTGTTTGTTGCTGTGGCGAACCCGCAATGAAAAGAGCGGCCACGAACAAGCGCCGGCTCAGCACGTGAGCCGGTGAGGAAGACGACGACAGGTAGAGAAACGCGGCCGCAAGGAGAAAAGACGGAGCGTGGTGCGTGGAGCGTGCACGCGAGGCGCCATATTGAAGAGAAGCAGGGCGGCGTTTCACCAGCGCGGACGTGGCAAGGGAGCTCTCCGCGAGAACCACGGTCGAGGCGTAGTCCCGAGTGCCTGGCGGGCGCCAAGAGTCGGAGTGTATGGCTTCGCTTGGCACCGAGCTCTCAATGCTGTCCACGGAACGCCTGACGAGCCGCCCGTGCCACCAACAACACCGTCGGGTGTAGGCCCGAGTGCTGTACCGCCGGCATAGAACTTCCTGGCCATGTCCATCGGTCACCGCTACCCGCAGCACGGTAAGGCGTAGACCCGAGTGCTGCCCTGTTCCGCCAAGCCCCGAGCGGCAACGCGAGGCTTGTGGTGACTCCTGTGCCTGGTGTCCTCCTCGTCCCCGTCCCTGGTCCGCATCATCGCTGCCCGCCTTCCATCGATGAGCCACAGCGACAACCTCCAGCTCGCGCCGACTCTTCTCTCCCGAGACTCATTGCCCTGAGCTCATCGGCATCGGTGAGACTGTTCCGAAGTGTGACTCTACTCGCGTGTTCGTTTGTGTTCTCCTTTAACTCTGTTCCATATTGTTGAATATTTTTCATATCTTAGTGTGTTTGGTCCATGTCGTTGCTTGTTATTAGTTTTCTCATAATGTCTTCACAGAAAACAGCCTCGCCATATTCTTGAACGTGTTGTCGTCGTCAGACGCAACGTGCGTTCCCATCTTCTTTTCAAAGAACCCCAATCACAACAGGAGCGTCTACTCGGGACGCGGCCCAAGTACAGGAGCGTACAGATCGGCGGTCACCAAAGCCGGGGCGAGGCCCAGCCGAGCAGGAACCGCGTCGCTGTAGGAAACCGGGACGAGGCCCGGCGCTCGATCCGCTACCGTCGAGTCCCAGTCGCCCCGTCGCTCGAGCTGATGTCTCGTGATCGCGCACGAACCATGTGCGTGGCCGCACTACGTCGGCACCGCACACCGATCATCATCATCACGGCAAGCCCGCGCATTTCAAATTTCGCCCCGCACACCGAACACCGCAACGCCGAAGCTCACGCACCGTCCTCTTACCACACTTCCCCCCAGTTCAAGGAGCGAGGCGGTGTGGCAGGGGCGGATACACTGAACGGCACTATACATAGCTGCTTAAAAAAGTTCAACAGTCGATATACGTAGCCACCATTAGTCAGCACGTGAACCAATTACCAAGAACCACGTAGTCATTGCCATTAGATATTCGACTAAGATAGCACCAGCCTTATCCGAGCCGCGAATGTTCTACACGGTAGTCACAGACGATCAAGAGTAGGCCCAACTGAGTATTCGCGTGTTCACTTGACGTGCAGAGCTGATGTATTTGGGCGGCTGGTGGACAGATGGCAGAATGAACGACCGGCTGTACAAGTGCACGTGAAATTTTCGCACACCCCACATGATTCCGAGGTAGTCCCTCTCAATGGTGGAATAGGCCGCTTCTCGGGGTAGCAGTTTCCTGCTGGCGTACGGCACCGGATGCAAGTGGCCGTTGTGTTCTTGCATTAACACGCCTCCCAAACTCCGCGATGACGCTTCAGTGCGCAACACGAAGGGTCTTTAAAGATTTGGCTCTTTGAGTGTGGGCCATTGTCACAGCATTTCCTTGCGTTTCTCAAATCGCAGACATGGCAGGACTTCACATAATGCTTCGCTTCAGACTGCACGCAAGGCCAGTAGAATGCGGCGAGAATGCGTTCAGTTGTTCGGGAGATCCCTTGATGACCTGTGGGAGTCCCTTCGTGTGCAAGCCATCTGCTGCTGTGGGCGTGTTGCGCTTGACTCTTGAGCAGGTTGACCCTAGCTCTCCTCCTGGGTTGCTTCTGGGGTCGTCGACTGCGGCTGTGGCCGTCTTGCCGAGGGAAAAATCCCAGCGTGGCAGCCGACCCCGGTACCTTGACGTGATTCGGATCTCGTCCAGGCGCTTCTCAGTTGGTTGTGATGGCGGTGACGGCGCTCGCCGTTATCCAATTGAACCGTGTGCGACACTGGCCCTCTGACCGCCACCACTCTGGCAGCTTTACACCTGGGACCTGGAGTGAAGCTTTTAGAGTAGACAGCGTCACCGACACAGTACCTCTTCGTCTCAGGGTGGTGAACCGCAGGCGCATGCTGTCGGTCCGGATGAAGACGACCCAGAGCAGTTCTCAGCCTTCGCCCCATCATTTCTTCTGGCGATTTCCCTGTGACAGAATTTGGCGTCGTGTGCTGTTTAAACAGGAACCGCGAAATCTTGCACTGTGTTGATCCTTCCTGTTGCTTTTTTAAAGCTTCTTTGACTTCTCTTACCATCCTCAGAGCTCTACCATTACTGGCGGGATGATAAGGTACAGTAAAAACAGCACGCACACCGGTGTTATCTGTTATGATTTCGTTTTTGGTAGAGTGATATTGTCGCGCATTTATCTGAGTGATTCCATGTGCTGAACTATCTGCTTGGCGATTACGGTTTATAAGCGGTCTGATTTTGAAAAAAAAATACCGCCCCGCCCCGGTGGTCTAGTGGTTATAGCACTCGGCTGCAGATCCGAAGGTCGCGGGATCGAATCCCGGCTGCGGCGGCTGCATTTCGATGGAGGCGAAATGTTGAGGCCCGTGTGCTGTGCCATGTCAGTGCACGTTAAAGAACCCCAGGTGGTCGAAATTTCCGGAAACCTCCACTACGGCGTCTCTCATAATCAGAGCTGGTTTTGGGACGTGAAACCCCACAAATCAATCGATTTTGAAAATAAACATGCTGCTAGTAGCACTGTGTGGTGTCCATATGTGCCTTCTCGTGTCCGTGTGTTGTTTTGCGGCACATCAAAGCTTTTCAAGCGCACCATTACACTTCAAAAAAGTTTGCAACTCAGCGCTTGTGAATGCCGTTCCATTATCAGACACGATAACATCTGGCACCCCATGTGTCGCAAACATTTTTCTTAAGTTTGTCACAACGGCCGCAGCCGTCATTGAAGTCCGCATATCGACCTCTGCCTAGTTGCTGTAATCTACCACAAGAAATACATCTTTGACTGGGCCCGCGAAATCCAAGGTTGGTCTGGTTTGACCCAAAAGTGCACGAGAGCCTTGGGGTCGCTTTGTCGATTGCTCTGACATCACTGACAGTACCGCACATACTCTTCAATTTGGTGATATATTTTTGGCCACCACATAATCCCTCTAGCCGCTGCTTTCATAGCACTCATCCCTGGGTGATTTGCATGCAGGAGTAGGAGCACTTGCGCTCTTGCGGCTTCGGGAATTATCACGCGATTTCTCCAGAGTATGCAATCACGGTGCAATGACAACTCGGTCTCCCTCACCTCGTACGGCGTAAACGTGGCGTCTAGTTGTGTCGAAGGCGAACCACTCAGGATACAGTCGTTCACCCTGGCCAAAACGCAGTCTTTTTTTATCAGCTTGACGATGTCCAGTGCTTGCAACGGTGGGCACTCGACAGCTTCCAGTAGCAGCACGTCTCCCGGTGGTTGTGGTTCGTCCTCGTCCCCGGGGGCTGGAAGTCGACTGAGTGCATCGGCGCCTGTACTGGATGCGATAGTTATACGCGGACAGCAACAAACTCCACCGAAGCATTCTGGGCGACAGTACTTCCGGTACCCGCTTGTCCGTGCTAAATAAACCCAAAAGCGGTTCGTGATCTGTTATCACCCTGAATTCTCGCCCAGCGAGGTACTGGTGAAAATTTTTTTACCACGAACACGACGGCTAGACCCTCTTTGTCAATTTGGGCGTAGTTACGCTCACTTGCGCCAAGAGTTCGTGAAGCCTAAGCTATGGGTTGCTACCTCCCGTCAGCAGCTTTATGGGCCAGCACCGCCCCGACCCCTACAGGGGATGCGTCGCAGCACAGCATCAAGGGACGCTTGGGGTCATATGACACAAGTACAGCAACGGAGCTAAGTTGCTTCTTCAGCTTCTCGAAAGCCCGTTGGTGCTCACCTTTTTACTCCCATTCGTGGTCGTGGTCCAAGAGCCGGTATAGAGGTTCCGCCACTTCGGTCCTGCCCTTGAGGAAACTGCTGTAGAAGTTCAATAGCCCCAAAAAGGCTTGCAGCTCCTTCTTGCTAGTGGGCGTTGGCGCTTGCTGGATGGCTTCAGTCTTGCTTCGGCTCGGGTGGATCCCCGTGTTACCAATCCGGTGTCCAGAGAATTCAACGCTCACCTCGTTGAATTAACACTTTTCCTTGTAGACTCTTAACTGGGCTTTTTGCAAACGCGAGAACACAGCATCCAGTCTTTCTGCATGCTCTGCCGCGTTACTCCCAGAAATCAGGATATCATCAAGATAAGCCTTAACGCCAGGAATGCCTGCCAACAGCGTGTCGATGACTCGTTGAAACACCCACCGTGCGACAGAAATTCCAAACGGCAGCCGCCTGACCTTGTGCAGCCCCTTGATCGTGTTAACTGTGAGCACTTCGGCCGACACATCATCCAGACTAAGCTGTTGATAAGCTTGAGCTAGGTCGAGCTTAGTAAATATCTTGCTTGACCCGAGGGTCGATAGTATTTCCACAGCAGTAGGCAAATGATACCCGCTGGTTGTAAGTGCCTTGTTTACCATGACACGGTAGTCACCGCAGAGACGTAAGGTTCCGTCTTTTTTCCTTACCACTACCAACGGAGTTGCCCAGCTGGAGTACTCGACCGGCTCCCGGACTCCTTGTTGCACCAAGCGGTCAACTTCCTTGGCCACGTCGTCCTTCAGTGCCAGTGGAACTGGACGACTTTTGAGGAAAGTTGGTTTAGCGTCGTCTTTCAGTTCGATGTGCACTAGCGGTCCATTGAATGCGGGAAGGTCACAGCGAAACACCTCAGAAAAACGTGAAGTCACATATTCAACATTGAGTTGCTGCATTCCATGCAGTCCAATGCCCAACGGCCTAAACCAGTTCCGCCCAAGCAGACTGTTACCTCTCCTCTTCACTAACAACAACGGTAGTTTTGCTGTACGGCCCTTGAATTCCACACCACATTTGCGCGACCAACTACACGCAACGCCTCCTTTGACCAGGTATGGTGAAGTGCCGCAACTCCGACACGACGACAACACGGCGCGAGAAATGCCAAGCACGGGCAGTGTACTCATGACGTTGGGCCATGCTTGGGACGCTGCTCTGCACGTGCCCACGGGGCGTGTGGAAAATGAAGATAGCTAATAAAGAGAAATGAGCCACATCTGGCAAATCAGACGAAGGAAGACATCGGGGCTGTGAAGACGCGCTGTCCTGGTCGGGCGACAACGCCCGGGAGGCCAGCATTTGTCGGAGGGACCCAGTCGGCCGCCAACTCCCGAGGGACCTCGAGAACGACCCGTCCCCTGCTCCGGACGCCCAGCAGACGACTCGGAGTCTTCGTCGACCCTTCGTCTACAGCACTCCTGGTGCCTGCCTCGCCCTTCTGAAGAGCCGTCGTCAGGGACGCCGACTCTGCACAGTCGACGCGCCGGAACGCGTGAGCCCTTTGAGCGTTCTCAGCGTTTGAACTCTCTCTTCAGCTGTTGCTATAGAGACGCTATACATATCATGTAATTATTATTGTCTTGTTTTGTGTCTTCTGTATGCTGCTGTTTAACTGCGTTTTTGCTTCCGTGTTTTTGTGTGCTCTAATACATTTTCGTGTGTTGTGCCAACCAGCGTCTTGCGTCTCTTCCTTGCTGCACTCGGAGGTGTCTCTGCCTTGCCTCTTTGAGCCTGCTCCCTCGAACCTTTTAGGGGCGAAGCTCCTCATGGCATCACCAGGGCGGTTCTCGGTTGTCGGTCCTGCGAAGCCAGTAGCGTCTCCCTTAGCATACAATAGATGGCGCTGTCCCATAGAGATCCATGCAAACTGCAGTTGGGTGACGATACACTAGATGGCGCTGTACGCATTCTGTGTCGTCATCTCCATTTCTCGTCTCGTTTCCGAGAGGGCGCTGTCCCATAGACATGCGTACAATATGGCGGTTGGGTGAAGGTACGCTAGATGGCGTTGGCGGTGCAGTAAAAGGCGCTTAGAGCATTGGTGGCGCAAAAGTATGGAGCAAACAAAAGCGTAAGGTAGTTCGGGTAAGATTGTTACATCACAGCAGAACGATAATAGATAAAATAAATAGACGAGGAAAAAATTTAGTTGTGAAAATATGTGTGATTCGGGAAAAGAAATGGTTGTAAACGAAAAAGAAATAAAGCTAGAGCTTGGTGGCCCGGCCACCGCCCCGTTATAAAGGGGACGCTCCTAATATCCATCCATCCATCCTCTCCGATTGGCTGCTGCGCGGGCTTGCCTGGGTGCGGCGGAACGAGTGCCTCTCTCAGTCTCCTGGATCGTCGCCGGACGTGTCAGTCTACTTTTATGAAAAAAAAAAAAATTCCGAAATTTGTGTCCGAAGCAGGGACCCCTCGCTTCTGAACGCGCGGCGCTAGCCACTACCACACGAAGCGCACATACACGCATTCACCACGATGACACTAAATACCCAACATTAACGAAAGACTGCCCGTTTCTAACGCGTTTGTGCTAGCGCGTTTCTTAAGAAGCTGGTGTAAGACGCTGTGGCCTCTCCGCCTTATGCTCTTGTTGTCGATTTTCGACGCTTTGGGGTCTCATTAGTGTCGCACTAGCGATGGTATATATCTGTCAGATCTTCTGGGCTCGACATCAGAAATACAAGTCTACGGAAGTAACGCTAATCGAGTGCTCTCAGTCATGGACACACGGTGCCCAAACTAGCAAGGTGCAGACATGCACGTCGAAATGTACGTACAGACGTGGTCACGCACAGTAAATATAAGCTGTCATCGAATCTTTTCAAAATACTCAAGGAGCATTTGAGATCAACACTGTGCGTACGTCTTTACTCGTGCAATAACGAAAGGGAAGGGGTCAAGGGCTCGTTCTTTATTTGTTAGAAACAACTTAATGAGCAAACAGACAATGAAGCCTAGGAAAGCATAGGGGAAGTTACTTGTGGTATTGTAATTATGGAGAAAGTAGAAAGGAATTACAGTGGACGAAAAGACAAACCTTGCCTTCGGTGGGACCCGAACCCACGACCTTCGGATGTAGAGCATCGGACGCGACATCCGAAGGTCGTGGGTTCGGGTCCCACCGAAGGCAAGGTTTGTCTTTTCGTCCACTGTAATTCCTTTCTACTTTCTCCATAATTACAATACTACAAGTAACTTCCCCTATGCTTTCCTAGGCTTCATTGTCTGTTTGCTCATTAAGTTGTTTCTTTACTCGTGCAAGTGCTTTTTCTGCATTTATTTTGCAACTATACCGAGTTGTGAAGTGACATTTCCTACGCACGCCGCTTGCGATGACGAAGAGTCTACAATGTAACAGAGTTACTGTAGCTTTGAAGTGACGGATCTCTTACCTTTTGTTATGGGTCTACATTAAAACATTGGTGTGGCATGCTGCCGCCATAGCCTAGCAAATCAGACGAGGTCGTGTACTTACAAACGGCGCGAAATCTCGCCGAGCAGTGCAACAACAATTTCTTTTCGCCACTTGCGAGCTCAGAGAGGGTAGGGAATTGATTAGAAGGCCGCTAAATTTTGAGAAAAATTGTGCCAATAGAAATGCTGTTGCCCGTCTGTTCACGTCACAATCAGGGCGTGAACATTCTTGATGAATGGCAATGGCTTCTTTCGCTGTCTTCTACCAGAATGCAGCAAGTAGTATTCATTCTCGCAATAGTGACTACATTACAGAAAGCAGTCACCACTGATATTCGCTTTCTATGACGCATGACTTGATGAATGCAAGAATGCAGAGTCACATTCACCGAATGCACTTTTATTTGGAAATTATGACGCTGTAACCCAAACTGACATAAGGGGATAGAAAAATAAGGCTTCTTCGTTTGGTTGATTTGTGGGGTTTAACGTCCCAAAGTCAGCTCTTATTATGAGAGACGCCGTAGTGGAGGTGTCCGCAAATTTCGACCACCTGGTGTTTTTTAACGTGCACTGACATCGTACAGCACATGGGCCTCAACATTTCGCTTCCACCGGAATGCAGCCGCCACGGCCGGGATTAGATCCCGCGAACTTCGGATCAGCAGTCGAGTGCCATAATGAAGTGTGTAGATTTGGGCTTGTTGGTAAGACATTGCAGAAGTGACCACAGCGCGCAGCAACACACAAGGACAACAGAAAAGAACACACACAGCACTGACTTTCAACAAACTTTATTTGCGGAAACGCGCCCCATGTATAAGTAGTGATGCGACATGCGTATAAGGGTTGATAGCAAAACACGTGTTGGTGACAAAGGAGTGACAGATCATTTCTTTATATGCTGGTACAATGCAAGCAAAGACAACTTAATAATGATACCCGGTCAAATATGATATTTCTTTATGTGATAGCGATACTGAAGGGGAACTCACACACGAACTGCCTAATTTTATTATGTGGTACGCTTCGATAATTTCGCGTGTCAGCTGCGATCGGTGCTTGCTCAGCACCGTGCAACGCCTAAAGAGAGGCACACACCCGCAATTACGGCAATGGATCCCAAGGTGGCCCTGAACCTTGCCATGCACATTATTATCGTGCTCCATTAACCTTTCGTTTAGGCAGCGTCCAGTTTGCCCTACGTATTTTTTCCCCCAAGATAGGGGAATCATGTACATCACTTTGGTGGTGCAGGGCACAAAGGGGTCTCTGTGCTGAACGGGGCATTCAGGTCGACTTGAAGGAGGCCCATTCACAAGCTTACAAAGCTTGGAAAGCTTCTCCGGAGCTGAAAAGACCACTTTGACGCCAGCCCGTTGCCCGATTTTCTTCAGCCTGTGAGACACGTTTTGCAAATAAGGGAGCACAAAAACACGGTTCCGAGGGAACGCCGCAGCCTGAGGTTGGTTTTGCACACCCTGCCTGAACTGCTTAAGAAGCTTTTCAGCTACAGCAGCTAACAGGGCCTTAGGGTAACCGGCGCTTAAGAGGCGCTCGACCTGCGCTTGGAAACTCTTTTCTACCGAGTGCGGGCATGACCTCCTAAGGGCGTTGATGAAGCATACGTTAATAATTCCCCTTTTCACCAGTTTCGAATGTGCCGAATGAAAAGGCAAAAGCGGTTTCCCACTTCTTGGTGCGAAATGCCAGCATAAATGAGTGCTCGAAATGCACAGCTTAAGGTCCAAAAAACTTGGGCAGTTATCAGACGGCAACTCATGTGTGAGTTCAAGGGGCTGTAATTGTTCCCTGAACAATCTAAGAATTCTGGGAACAGCAAAACGAAAATCATCATCGGAACAATCAACTATCACCAGGAAATCATCCACAAACCCGGAAACCTTAACAGAACACTGCAACTGATTATGAATTCTACGGTCTTTGTGCGCTAAAAAGATATCGCTCAGAGCAGGCGCCAAACATGACCCGATGCACACACCACTTTTCTGAATAAAATGTTGGCCATCCCAAGAAACAAAAGTGGACCCTAGATATAGAGTCGACAATTCCAGAAAACCACCAACCAAAACACCAGAGGCGTTCTGAAAGGCAATTGACCCAAAAGCGTCAATACTTTCCTCAACGCACTGAAGCAACAATTTGAGCATATTCAGCCAACTAGCTTGATATTGTCTGGGTTCATGAGGTGGGACTTTCTTTGTACGCATGTTGCATCACTACTTATACATGGGGCGCGTTTCCGCAAATAAAGTTTGTTGAAAGTCAGCGCTGCGTGTGTTCTCTTGTCCTTGTGTGTTGCGCGCTGTAGTCACTTCTGGAGTGCCGTAACCACGAGACGACCGTGGCGGGGCGGCTTCTTCGTTTCAGGAACAGTAGAACTAGCCATGTTGTTCTACAGGACGTTTTTTTTTGTGTCCACAAAAATGTAATGACAGGTGTTGTATTTCGACGCAGCGATATGTTTTTCCGTTGCTGTCTTGAGACTGATGGTTTCCAGGAAAGGAGAGCCTGTACAGGTTTCTACCGTAATTTAAAAAAAAGAAAGACAAACCTTGCTCAATTTTTATTCACCATTTTAGGCGACCAAAGACACTCTCGTACTTTCCAAACCAGCCGAGATGTAGCTAAGCAAAAGAATGTTAAATCAAGGCGCTCACGCAAGGCCTGCGCAAAAAGATAAATTCACGCCGAGAAACCTTTGGTAGCGCAAGCTCTAAAGCGAAAGTTCCAGTAAAAGAAGATTTTGACATACAGACAACGAAATGGCGACAATAGATCATGTAGTGTATTGTGTCCTATCTATAACGTGCGTTTTCATTCTTGCCGTTGTCCCCTACAATTTGAGCATATTCAGCCAACTAGCTTGATATTGTCTGGGTTCATGAGGTGGGACTTTCTTTTTTTGCGAATAAGTGACTAGCCTGCAGGTTTTGTACAATAGAACAGTGGCAGCAGCAGAGATAAATGTCATATATGTGGAAGCATTGCGAGTTAATTGGTTGCCGACCTGAAGAGACACATGTGCGTACGCGCGGAACATAAAAAAGGTGGAACAGAAGAAGATTGCGCTTTACTAAAGGACATGCGCTTCTTATGATCGTGCGAAATACCATTGAGCAGAAAGGGAAAGAACACTGGGAGACTTTGAGCACAGTGGCTTCGCAGGCATGACTTCAGTGAAGACTATTCGTTATGCTCTCTGTCTGCTTATTGCAGTAAAAGTAGCGTAAGTAAACACATAACGTTGTTGCTGTTTTCCATCTGGAAATACAATTCGTATTTCCACAGCATTGTCTAAGCCTTCAGCACAGCCTCAGATGTTGTATATAAGGATGTCGTATATATAAGGAATAGAATAAAATTTTTGAGCTTAGTATTGTCCCCTTCCACAGTGTATAATATATGTCGAATTACATATTTTGTTTATTTAAGTAATTTTTACAGTGACGTACTTGACAAGTGTTTCTACGGCAACCCCCAAATTTCCATAAAGGAAATCCTCACAGCAATACACTGTATTCCCGCGCGTGGAACTGCATCGTAGGCGTATGGCCCTACGGCCGATAGAAACATTTTGCTGGTTGAGCCAACGTTACACGTGGAAGGTCGCATGCGTTTGCTACAATCAACTCCTCATGAAATTATATTTGCATGCAACCAGGAACCTCTCACTCCGCAGCGCGTGGCGCTAACCACTACGCCACAAAGAGCACACACTTCAAGGAGCTAACGGCCTTATATACACGCCCTTTACCGCTGGCAGGACTCAGAGACGCCAGACGCTTATAGCGTTTCTTCATTACCAGCGAGATGGCGCGAGGAGCGCAACGGGCAGCCGCCTTTGCAACAGGAGCGCTGTTCAAACTGAGAGTATCCATCGTGACATCTTATTCGCGCTCGTTCGGTGTATATCTGTGCGTTCGTTTCGTGCGTGCTTCACTTGATAGTTCGCGCTCATCTTCTCTTTGTTCATTTAGCGGCCTCCCCTATAGCTTTGTATGTGTAGCTTTGTGACACACAACGTATAAAGCCCTTCGTACCAGCACGCGCTGCCCACGGGAGGCGCTCACTTAGCAAGTGCATGTTTGCTACAATTAAATTGCTCCTGAAGCTGAGAGCCTCACTTCGTATAGCATTACAGTTTCTTGCTGTCGCATTCATTGCTTCGCCCTTGCGGCGAAACTGTGGCTTTTTTATTTTTGCCTGTTTATTCTACTCCTGTTTATCACATTGAACATCTGAGTCAGCATTCATGTTTTGTGGTTCTTCACCACCATCGCTGAAGAGCAGAATGTCGTCTACAAACCTTAAAAATGCTGAGACATTCTCTGTTAACTCTAATTCCTACTTCTTCACACTGCAGACGCTTGAAAACATTCTCTAAACATGCAGTAAATAACGTCGGGGAGATTGTATCAAACTAGCCTGACACTCCTCTTGATAATCGTTCACACCAAAAATAAATGAAGCACCTTTCACAAAAGCAGCTACGGGCTTGTTTCTGTCGCTTTGCTCTTTACCACTCCTATTTCTTCCCAACTCCCGTAGCTGCCGGGTGTACGCTAGCGACGCCTGCGTCACACATTGCAGCTGTTGTGGCGCGGAATCCATAGAGACATGGATGCACGTTCTCGCTGGCAAGGGCTGCCTGCCTCGGTAGTACTAGCTCCTGCAGCAGTGCGCGCGTGTCGCGAGTGTGCGCTGCCTGATGCGGCGGCGCTATCGGTGGCTGTTTGCTCCTGTGCTTAGTATGTCAGCCAGAAAAATCCAATCGCATCAGCCTTCCTTGACCCAGAGTATGATCAGACGGCATGGGTGGATAAAAGCTATTTAGGTTTTAGTCCTGTCAATCTTTTTGGATGCGTATATTTAAAACATTGTAGTAAGTTACACACCTAAAGCAGAAGGATTTTATTGGTCTGCCAATGATAAGGACTTCAGCTACGCACACAATGCGTTTGTACAAAACCATCAAAGGAGTTTCAGGCTGCTTTTAGAACTGCTTGTTCGAATGGAGGCTCCGAAAATGGTTGCTAACAGAACTGTAGGCACTGTCATTGTCCAGATAGGACACAGTATGTCTAAACGTGATTGCTGCGGTACTATTCTGGGACATCACGGCCATATTTATACGGGAGCGCATGGGTGAAGGCTCATGTATTAGATTTAGACTTAACTCATGAAGATATCAGCCAGTCTGAGTTAATGCCGGCAGAGTGCAGCATTACTGCGAGCTTCGTGATAACATCCACATTTTAGCACGCGGAACCTCATGAATATAATTGCTCGTGGCAATCCGTCTCATTTGAATTTTCTCTGTTGTTTTTGACTGCACGAGCACCCAATGGCACTCTGGTATCTCGCAAAGCACCTCTATTTGCCTGCTACTTGTATACCATGGACATGATATCAGAACATAAGTATTTTATTTTAAAGAGGAATTTATGGATCAGAACGAAAATTAATTAAAAAAGAGCGCCTGGAAGTTGCAGAGTGCAGAGCGTTCGCGCAGCGTGCGAGTGCCACTAAGAGGCGTAATTCAAGAGTTAGCGTAACCTACCAAATTTTTCACGAACGAAATTCATCATGCTTTTTAGCAGCTGAGAAACCGGTTTCCTGAGGAATACGCGGACAGATGCCACTGGAATGAATACGACGAAGCAGGAGACCAGTAAGCGTGAACATCGGTGAATGAATTGGGATGTAGTGCTAGTCGTACACTGCTTGATTCGGCGCGGCTGTAGCAGGATCACTATAGACTCCGCTAGTCTATGGAGTATTGTCCCGCAAGATACTGTTGTATTATCGAAATTTTACAAAGCTTGGGGGGAGGGGGGGGGGGGATTAAGGTCGCCTTAGTAATTGCACCAACACAGAGCCCCAGGTAGTAAAAGTTTCATGGCAAGAAATAAGGCGCCTTGAGGCTGACGACGGCAATTAAATGTAGAGGCAAATCAGAAACTTGGAGAGAATTAAGAATCCTCGCACCCACTCTACAACTAGCGTGCTCTTCGTCTGACGTCCTTGCGGTGACGGAAATCAGCCGCCGACATTCGGTCCTGAAGCTCCGTCAAAACCACAAGTTTTGAGTGCTCCATGCATCTAGACCTGACACAAAGGTAGTGAACGTGAACAATGTGTTGTTTTACAGGTGTACCTTCACGAGCGCCTTTTTTGCAAGCTCATACTCTGGAAGGAATTATGGTAGCGAGCACAAATTTGACTTGGTATACTGTAATCGTACAGTAAGTATACTTGCTATCCTAAATCCTAATGCAGTACTAAGTGGACTATTATAACTTCGCCGCAAAATAACCTTGTTTTGTTTATTTTTTAGCCTGAACTTTGCCTTCAATGCGTAATTTGCAAAATTTTTCATTAGAATAAACGTAGCTCACGACGCTTTCTCGGTTCAAGCAGTTTATGTCGTTTACACGGCTTAACAACCACGTTTTGACTAAGAATATTTACTAGAAGAGCAAACTACCAGAAGTAAAATGAAGCACAGTAGGGTACGTTAAGTGCATTGCGTTAAATCAGTTAAAACCTCAGCATTTGGTATATCTGACTTCCACACGCAAAAAGATACATATAGTTTAATAGCGCCCCTACAGAAAACAGCCCTTTATTGTTACAAACTGCTTTCCTGCAGTCTTCTCATCAGAAATAAAAGACAGCTATAAAAAAGAAAATTTGGCGCCTTTTTATTTTTTCTCGAAGGCCAATTTAAGACGTGTAAAAGCAGCAGTGGGCCCGTTGCAGAGTGGAGGAGGCGCAGCACTATATCACCATGATAAGGAGAGTAAAATATTTAGCCATAAAGAGCACCAACGGCAATTTTTGGTGTAGCGCTGCCGCATTTCCGGGAGCAGGTACCATAATGGAAATAAGCCGAGGTTAAGCTTACAAGCAGACTTAAAGATAACGCGCTTCCTTTTTGAGGGAGTAAGTTACGAGGACCCTTAAAATGACTTTCGAGATCCGTGTTTGTGAACCGCAACTCTAAATTATCGCTGGCATTGTTTAAGTTAGGTTATATAAAAAAAGGACGTCAAAACAAAAATTTGGGCGCCGTAAACTAGAAGGGTAGGTAAGTTAAACAAATATGGTTCATCCCACGGTTATAGGAAAAGGCATAACACAAAAGTGAAAGCAGTCTTCGCGAAGCTGTAGAATACATAAGCGGCAATCTGGCGAACCCAGAGGCGGGAGATTGCTTGGGTATTCTGGACATGTGTACTCATTGCATGTAGCCTTAAGCTGCACCTCCACACTGCACAGGGATCTTCGCCAGTTGCACTATAGCCAAAGTTATCGAACGACTCATATTTCTCAGCAGACACTGAGTTGCACGCGCCACAGCCCCGCCCAAACCTCCCATAAATCTGCGCAAGCCATCGGCAGGAGCGTCCGCAAACAGTGAAACCCTGCAAGGGGAACGGAACGCGTTGTCAGAAGATCGGTTTGTGGACACACAGTCTGATGCAGGGAAAGGCGCATCGTTTGGCTTTCGACGGCCGAATTTGCGTTCGTGGAGCAGAGGGGGTCGCAGCGCAACTGGCTACCATAATATAGCAGGAGAGTAAGTGCGGTTCCGTCAAAATGGCGAAGTACGGGTTCAGAGGTGACAGCACGCCTCAGATCGAAAGATAATCCTCATTTGGGAGACCACATGAAGGGAACATTATATCCGAGTAGTTTGTACAAAGGGAATGCTATTGTGACAAAATGCCGTATGAATCGGCGAAAATCGCAAAAGATTTATGTTACTATCGAAGGGAGGAAAATGCAGAACTGTGAAAACCCCTTGAAACGAATCAGGGTGAATGACAGCCCTACTCAGACTAATATATATATATATATATATATATATATATATATATATATATATATATATATATATATATATATATATATATATATATATATATATATATGTGTGTGTGTGTGTGTGTGTGTGTGTGTGTGTGTGTGTGTGTGTGTGTGTGTGTGTGTGTGTGCGCGATAGCTATTCCCAAACACCCCTTTACCTATAATAAAAGCTTGGTAAGTATGAACAAAGCTCAACATATCCATCCCGATCGATCTACTGCATGCTTGGAAAATCATTTTCCATTTCTCGATCGAAGAATATTTCGCCAAAAGAACACAGATATCCATGTTCGCAATAATTGGAACTCCCGCCATCCGCGACGTGTGTGGTGAGATTTTATTTTTTCTTGGGAAAGACAGTACGTGCCGCAATTCATGAAGACTTGTGTCTAGTTTATAGTCTCAGGGTATGTTGTATATTCTAGTGAACGGTGCGAAATATTCTAAAATTGCGTCTTTAAAGGAATATTATTCAGACCGATAATATCGTTTGAGTGAATGAAGAACTGCGAGTTCATCGACCACTGTACATTTGTACCCGGTCAGATAAATGTTTACACTTTCGCGTCACACCACCGTTCACACGATTATAAAGGAAAGGTTGTGATGTCATTATTTCTGCGAAAATGCCTGCGGGAACTGTTCGCCAGCGAAAAGAATGAAGAAACAATGCATAGTCAAGAAACGTTTTTCAGCCGCTATCAATAACACAGACATGGGTTGCTTGTGCTATTTTTGCAGGGCTCCAATAAGTGGAAATCCTAGGCTAAGGCTAAAACAGCCAATGCATTATTATTCTTCAGCGCCGAAGCTACCCAAATTGCACAGAGACGGCGATAATGGGCCTTCTTTTAACCTGGCGATTCGCTACTGGCGATCGTATGCACAGATGGACGAAAGAAAATAGAGCAAATTAATCAGGGGTGCTCGGACCCGAACGCGCGGGTTGCACAAAGGAAAATTTCCCGCGAAAGTACAGTTTTAAAAACAACAATATGGTTCTTTACGACCTAACGGCTTATACTTTCTGATAACCCATATGTATATACCATATGAAGAAGCCCTGGCGTTATCGAAACATCGGTATCAATTTGGTATATATATATATATATATATATATATATATATATATATTATTGCGCAACACCCAATTGAGATCCTCTTTTCGTGAATTTGGATTTGTTCGCAGTGCACTCCAGGCGGTAACCAGTGCCCCGATGACTGCGTCTGCTTTCTGAGAAACTACGACCCATTTGGTTACTGCTACGGAGTTCTTGGTGATTTCTCTGATTATGGACCATTAGGACCATTACCTTGACAAGGAAGGGCTACTGAAACTGTTGCTTAAAACGAACTAAGAAATAAAGAATCTGTCCATAACCCAAACATCGTTTTACCAATCAAAAGCGCTACACGTCTGTGTATATGTCACTTATTTTTCTATAAAATAGTTCACAAACACAGTTAAATAACGCCTGAAAGCTCTATGGGTACCACGAATAACGTGATAAGCACTTTGCTGCGTGACACTTGGGAAGCATGGAGATGCTCAACATTGCCGTTATGTGCAATAGGTGCTCGAAACGCTACAGGCTGTTCCATGACTGTGGAATCCAAGCGAACAGTGGAGCAGGGTAAGGGTGAAGTTCACTATCACTATACTTTTGCAGCGGTCTGAGGGCGAAGGTGTGCGTAGTGATTCGAGGGCAAGCATAGGGGCCCTATTCGGTTTTGCGCAACTCGAAACTTCCTTTTTACAGCGAAAGCTGTACATGGCTAGGAGAAACGAAAAACAGCTCGGCATCGCTCTCCATTGGCTGTGCTATCAGTTACGTCGTTCTGATCGTCGTACCCGAGCTCGCGCGCCATTGGCTGGGCCGCGAGTGACGTCGTCCATCACGTCGCAGCCGTGGTGCCGAGCACGCGCATCAGTTTCGACTGAGAGCCATAGAGAAAGAAAAAAAAGTTAAAGAGTGGACACTCCCATAGACCGCGCCGGCCGAATCGACTCTAGCGCACCTGGTGGTTGGTGAGAGCAACTGGCCTGCGCTTCCCGTTTCGGTTTCACTGGCGCGAATTTTGGATTACTGTGCGCAACCGACGTTTGGCTATGGCGAAAGTTAATGATTTCAGACCACTTTTCTCCGCCAAATAGCAATGCTATTGTTTGTCGTTTTGATTTAGCGATTCCCTATTTGTTTTAGCTAAACTGTGCGTGCGAATTGAGGTCATGACGTAATCTTTATTTCGACTAAGTTATAATAGAAAGATATGCAGGTAATCATAATTCACTACGGCTTTATTCATCGCGCTTTTCTTTTGGAACAAGCGGTCAATCTATATATCAATCAAAGAGACAGAGTACCCGCAATGTTTTTATTCCAAGGCAAGGTAGAGGCTGAGCATATAAAAAGCACAAAATGAGAAGAGCATCGCACATCCCGTGGTATGCGGAAGAAACTCGTCCCTGGCTTCTTGTGGGTTCTGCCATTGTTCAAGCACCACGAAACACAGCAGTAGCTGCCGTAGCTTGGACCGCCGGACGGCATGGCATCAGCGCGGTCTGAAAATGTCAGTAAATGCACACCAGGATTTATTCGTGGTCCGAGGCTTCGGGAAACGCGTCGTGAAGCATGCGAGGCCCAGCGACCGCTCCTCAACAGGTCGAGTTTTCGAATAGCGAAAGCAAAGCTTGCGGGCGTAGCGTTGCGGGCTTCACTTAAGGGGAGCCCGCGAGCGTACGACGCGTTCGCCGCTACGCCGCAAGCTTTTCGTACGCTATTTGAAAACTCCTAATGTTTCGCACCGAGCTCAGCG
>JABSTT010005249.1:0-18126 GCA_013339685.2 Hyalomma asiaticum
TGTAATAGCTGTTTCTGCCTCAACGTAGCTCACGAAACTAGGCCTTTTACATCCTACGCGACATCACTTTACGAGCTGCTGCCACTGCAAGTTTTGCTAGACAAAAAGCTCAGCATGTTGCTGGCCCGGGCTGCCTGACCGGCACGTCCAAGGCCATCTGTTCTTCTTCGTCGCTTGACGCGCAAAGCTCCTAACCGTAAGCGGTTACGGTTATTTATGTACGCATAACGAAATTCTTTGATGAGCATAACGTATTAACAGATGCACCGTCGGGCTTTAGATGCGGCAAGTCCGCTGAGACTACATTGATGACATTAAAAGAAGCTATACTTACTGACTATGCACAAAATAAATTCGCACTCGGTATCTTTCTAGAATTCAGTAAGGCACTTCACTCACTTTATCATGATATATATTACAGAAATTAGAATCAAATACACTATATATATATATATATATATATATATATATATATATATATATATATATATATATATATATACACTATAACGCTGTAAACTGCGTTATAGTGTATATTGTATGTATATATGAGTGTGTAAGTGTGACTGTATGTACGTGTTGTGTTACACGTGATCACTGTAAATATCATAATCACCGCTAAACACCTGAAGTAGCAAGCCATGTCATTAACCAGGCAAACATCTAAGGATTCATCAATTAAATATTCTCTCTCTCTAGAGTCAAATGGCACTCGTGGTGTTGGCAAATCTTTAACTCAATGCCCCGCCACGGTGGTCTAGTGGCTATGGTACTCGGCTGCTGATCCGAGGGTCGCGAGATCGAATCCCGGCTGCGGCGGCTGCATTTCGATGGAGGCGAAATGTTGAGGCCCGTGTGCTGTGCGATGTCAGTGCACGTTAAAGAACCCCAGGTGGTCGAAATTTCCGGAGCCCTCCACTACGGCGTCTCTCATAATCAGAGCTGGTTTTGGGACGTTAAACCCCACATAACAACAACAACAAATCTTTAACTCAATCATATCTTAGCAATTCGCGATTCCATCTAAATGCTCGCCACCTAGTGGACGTTCCTGGAAACAGCCGATCCAAGGTCGAGCTCGAAACGCGGCATGGTGTCGCATTACCGCGCGCTGTAAAACATCTCTGTAGTTCCTTAATCGACGCCATGCCGCCTCGAAGCAGCCTGAAAAAGAAAGAAATCCTCATCAAAAGACTTTTGTTGCGTGCCTCAGTGCGTGTCATGGCGATGCAAAGACAGCAACACGTCGTTTCATCGGTTCCCCAAAGAAGCAGACGACGCTTCGCGCAGGGCAACATGGATTAGAAACTTGCGCATCGGCAAAAAGGTGACGGGAACTGTGCTAGTTTCGTCCAGGCACGTCACTCGCGACGATTTCTTCCTCCACGGTGAGTACACAGATTTTGTGTGCGCGCGTTTATTATCATGCGCGCTTTTCGAAGAGCCGGAGTGTAGTTTAGTTTAGGCAAGCGCGTGAACAAAATAGCGACAGCGTTTATACGTGTGTATCTGGTAACGTTTTCTGAGTGTGCCTATGCTCAACTTGAACCACGGCGCGGTAACATTATTGCTGACGTACTTTTGTCCGCATGCATTGTAGTAAGTAGACATAAAACGAGCGCTTGCCTTCGTTCGCCGCCTACGTCCCATGCGCGCGCGGCGCCTCGTAGTTTGTTTGGTGGTTATGGAGGTAATCTGTGATCGTTTAACGTAGCGCGTTTGCATTTCGAGTTCATCTGGTAACAATTCAGGATTTTTTGCGCTCGTTCCAACTTTTGAGTCCTCGACCTGTTCACCGAGGCTCTAAGTTTGTCTTTAGGCACCGCGCATAGAACTGAACTCTTTTGACATGTTTATTATATATGACGCATTTGTACTCAATGGAGCAACGCCGCGCACAAGTGCTTGCATCTATCCGAGAGGCCTGCTACGCATGAACACGTACCTGCCTTCTTAATTTCAGGCTCGCTGGAAAGGCTCTTTACCCTTAAGAAAATTTGATGCGGGTCTCCGAACAAGTGCAACGTTTGAACGCACAGCGCAATTATTTCCGTTGTTTCGCCGCTAAAATCTTTTAGACCGATTAATATCAGATGTTCGGCAGCAAGAACCCTTTCGCATTCGACGAAGCATCGTCATTCGAACCAGCAATCAAGGAACTTTAGCACAGCGCTAAGCGGAAGCGCGGCCGTGACTCTGGATATAGAAGCCATCTTTGTTTTTTCTCAGCAATGTTGCCAGATGAACAACTTTTTCTTGAGTTGCGAATAGGTGTCAAAGTGCTTACATCGACAAAAATAGGTAGTCATTTTTGCCCCTCACTCGTGGTTTACCGCAGTGCCGTATACCTGGTTCGCTGTTGTTTAATGTGGACATTAATGACACTGTTCAGCTAGACACGACAGTTAAATACGTCATATATGCGGATGATCTTTGATGGCGTCAACTTAGGTGATATTATAAGTAAAGTAAATGACATACTTTCAAGGATCTCATCGTGGTCTAGAATAAACCGGCCTAAAATTAATTCAAATAAAGGAGAAAAGGGAATTCGAATAGACGGAGGATATGTAAGCAATTTAAGATTTGCAGACGACATTGTGCTCTTTAGCAATGATGGAGACGAACTACAAAACATGATTGATGACCTAAACAGGCAAACTGTTAAAATTGGATTAAAAATCAATAGGCAAAAGACCAATGCTATGCTCAATAGCCTAGCTAAGAAACAGGAATTTAAAATCAACAATGAACCCTTACAATGTGTAAACGAATACGTATACCAAGGACAGTTAATGACAGGAACTCCTAAGCATGAAAACGAAATTCTCCGTAGAATAAGGATGGGCTGGAGCGCATTCGGAAGGCATTAAGGAATCATGACTGGAAACTTACCGCTCTCACTAAAGCGAAAAGTATTCAATCACTGCCTTCTCCCAGTACTAACGTACGGTGCAGAAACGTGGAGGATAATGAAAAAAAGCTAGAGATGAAACTAAAGAGCACGCAACGTGCGATGGAAAGAAAAATGATAGGGGTAACGCTAAGAGATAAAAAACATGCAGAATGGATCAGAGAACAGACAGGAGTAGCCGATATTAGTATATCAATTAAAAAAAGAAGTGGACCTGGGCAGGACATGTCATGAGGAGGAAAGATAACAGATGGACAGTAAGAGCGACGGAATGGATACCAAGAGAGGGAAAACGCAACAGAGGCATGCAAAAGGTTAGATGGAGCGATGAAATTAAAAAGTTTGCAGGCATAAAGTGGAACCAACTCGCTCAGGATAGGGTGGATTGGAAATCGTTGGTAGAGGCCTTCGTTCTGCAGTGGACCTAAACACGCTGATGATGATGAAGATGAAAACCAGACCTTAGTTTAGGGTGTGTCATTGGTGCTCTGAAATTACCAAAGTTTCAAGAGGTCTCAACCGCAACCTAATATTTTCTCAGCAATAGCGTTCTGAAGAAGCGACGTGTTTTTGTGGATGTTTTCAATTGGGGAACTATATGTGACAAAATCATGAGATAATTATTGAAAGTATCTTTATTAGTAGGCTGGCTTCTGTATACACGAAGCATCGTTAAATTTGGATTTTTTCTTCCGGCCTACCATTACCTTGGGACTGTAGTGATGATTCGCTAATCAGGAAAGTCGCCAGCAAATTTCCTGCAGCCCCAAACCCCTTTATCATCAGGCATGCACGTACAGTCGTCGGGGCAGGGGTCCGTAATCTTAGAGCACTGCAAGTAGAAGGATTAAAATAGTTCAGGTTTTTACCACATCTGTTTTATTTAATGCACGTTGACGGTTCGTTATTATTAGTCCGCAAAGCTTCTGCGAGATTGTATTCAGCGGCCAGTAAAAAAAGAGAAATACAGCTAGCTGCTTTTAACCACATAGGTGTTCTTCGCACTCGCCCCATGCTACTCTCCGTGGAAGGTTAAGGCGGTGCGATAAACCTTTCTTTAATAACATAGGGTGAGACACAAACGAAACTCAGCGAGGTTAACCAGAAAATTCCGATTTGCTATATCTCACCAGGGGACATGAAAAGGGAATTGAAGCGGGATAGGAGGGCCGCGAGGAGAAAAGCAAGGTGTTGGCAAAAGACAACGGGATCAATGGAATCTTTCTAATGCGCCACTGCCTTGTGGAAAAGTTAACCAAGATCACGGCCTGAGATATTTGTTCGCAACAAATAGCATTCGCTAGCGGTAGCGTCACGAAGACGGGGCATGGTTCTCCTAGTAGGTGCTGCGGGCTGGGCACGCATGCATACAGCTCTGGTTTCCAGGATTCGTCGCTCTCCTTTGATTGAATGAGTGCTATTTTGCGATATTATGACGCATAAGATAAGTGAGAACGCGAGCACGAGAGCAACCAATCAGAATACGATGAACATACAAGACGTCGGCATTTTTTTTTGCTGTTTTCTGGACAGTATACTGCAAAACGAAATGATTTTCTCCTTATAATGGCCAAGACCATTTTATGAAAACAAAAAAAAATTTTTTTCATAGCGGAGCACGGCATGAAAACATCTGACCGCAAAAAATATCTCCATTAGTACTGGTCTATAAAAGTGCTCGTGCATTTCTACGCAATGCCCAATGTGCGGCCTTCGCGCGCGCGCTTCAATCTGCTTTGCGTTTAAGACCTCCGCCCACTACTACACTGGTAAGACTGTGGCTGGTGGGCAAACGTGTTGCCCATGTAAACAGAAGACAAAGACAGTGTGCGTCGATTTCTCGTGTGCAGAGCGTCTGGGAAAGCTATGTGTTTGTGCATAGCTTCGCTTCACGAGAACATGCAAGCTCTTGTAGCGCCGAAGCAGCTCCCAGAATAGCATAGACATGCATATTGTAGCATAATAAAGAGGTGGTACGACCCTTTGTTATGGCAAGCCGACGGCACGCGTGCCACGTCTACCACAGTCTCTGTTTCGACGCCAGCGCTTTTACTCTGAGCTGGGTGATCATGATGAAGGTGGTTCGGTTAAAGAAAGTACACTAATTTCTGCAGCCCATTTTGGGTGCATGGCTAAGGGCCCTTGGGGGTAGAGGAAAGACCGAAAGATGTAGAAAAGAGAGAAAGGCCATATGGATCGCTCCGAAAATTTTGACGAGCTGGGGTTCTTTAACGTGCACTGACAACGCAGAAAACACGGGCCTCTGGCACTTGCGCCTCCTTCGACTGGGTCTTGCAGTGCTTCGCGAGGCGTCTTCCGAAGCCTCGGAACACGACGAAATGCGGGTGCACCGTAGACACCCCGTAGCAGCGAAGTGGCCATCGGCTTCGCTGCTGCACTAGCATTCCGCCGCTAGTGCAGTCTTCGGTAATACTTTATTCGTTAGCTTAAGGACGTGACATGCACAAAAAGCATCGTCACGTAAAAACGAGGCCGCATCTCCCGCGGCTTTACACGTCGGTTCGGCGCAGGCCAATGACGTGCAACGAAATTGGAACAAAAGCGAGCGCGTTTCCGAACAACAGTCTACTATTCGACCCCTAGCCTTGAGCTGCAGCCGTAGCGACGACTCTATTGGTCGGCAGTCTAATGCAGTCTATTCGGACAGGGCCGTGTTGCCAGGACGGGCGAATGCGCCCGCTAGTGACAGTATTAGCACGCAGTATGGAGTGTAGTAGCAGAAAAAGAACGCGAACATAAACTCATAAAAATGAAGTAGGCCATCTGACTTCCAGTTTCGCTGTCAGTTGTTGTCCAGTCGGTGAGGATCTGCGGTTTGAAGACGCACGATGAGGACCATGATGTTCCTGAGGACATACGGCGCTTACCCACCGTGGGGATCGGCAAAGAGTTATTTGATAGTTACGTTTGGTTTTGAAATGTTTGAAATGAACAGACAGAAAAAACGAGGATTCGTGGAGAATGTTGTTGTTGTTGTGGCCTCTATAGTTGGGGAATGTAATTAGTGGAACAGGGCAGGTGCGTCTTCTCCTTTGTGCATGTTTCGTGTAGCACTGCACCCACCTCTAGATGAACCAGTGTACTTAAGAATGGTTTCAGACACGTCGCGTCACTTCGTGGCGGTTTATATTAGGCCAGGTAGGTGCGGTTTCAAAATTGGGGTTTAAAAAATTAGTGAAGCTTGGACTAGCGGTGCAAGGCTAGCGAGGCAGCGAAGGTGACGGGGACTTGACTCGTCCGGGCTTGCATCCGGCACACCCACATTTCGTCGCTGTCGGATGGGTAGAAAAACGCCTCGAAAAGCTCTACGAGGCCCAGCGAACGCTTCTAAGTTTCGCATCGAGCTCAGCGTAAAGACGTTCGCGTAGAACCACGGACGGTGGCAGTGGTGGCAGCCCGTGGCATTGGCTTCAGACCATCCCACCCCTTTCGTACGCTGCACTATTCCTGTGTGCACAGCTTGACGCCATGAGAGGAATGAGAGGAAGCACTTTATACAAAACACCTCTGGTACCGCTGGTGCAATGTGCGAGCATCCTAGGTTCGCGGGAGACATGGCCGCGATCGCCAGTACGCGGGGCGCCCAACGTGAACTGGCCGAGGCCGTTTTAACGCACTGCACTTCCTACCAAGCCGTTAAGCGAGAGACAGCGTGTGAACCGTTTCGTGAATCTGCTGGAATTTGCGGTATCTCGGTTTACCACCGTCAAGAACTTCAGACTCGTTCGACACCGTCGCTGTTCGTCCCCCATCACAACGAGATTGAAGGCCTTCAATTTTTGAAAATTCGCGGATATAGAATCAGTTATTGCAGGAATGGTCGAACTGATAGGAAGGGTACAGGACTTCGTCCTGCAGTTGACTTAACCTAGGCTGATAACGATGGGGCTTATTTGTTTTACGATAAAACTTACCGTCCTATTACAGTACACTTCGTTAACATCTTTCTGTGGGGTCTTCAAGCAACCAGGAGTGCTGATGACCGGTCGCCTGGAAAAGAAGGAAATGGGTACACGAGTGCCTCAAGTTGGTCGGGGTGGTTAGCGAGCAGCCTTCACTTGACGAAATGCACTATCCTGTCAACGTATCTGCCTGTATCGTCTGAAACAACACTCCGTTACAGCCGTCCACATGCGTATTAGATAATGTTTTGGTGGGCGTGTCCACCAAAACAAACAGTACAGTAGAAACCCTGTTGAATGTTGCACTGAACAAAACACTGCCTTATTAAATGTCGCTCAGTTGCATTCGCTGAACTCTTCATTCCGGAGAATGTTTTTCTAGACACATTACGTCGTGTGCCTGTACGGAACTATCCAAGTAGAACATTTTCTTTGACAACAAATAGCAGTGTACTAGTTAAACAAAACCGTGAATCTGTTGTAAACGTTCCAGTCATTAGGCGTTCGTCATCCGTGTGTTCCCTTTCGTTAGTTGGTAACAACTTTACTTAAACTCCTCCAGTGGTTTTAGCCGACCGGGCGTTGGATCACCCGCGAAGGGACGCCGATACCTTGTCTCCTTGCCCCTCGGAGGGCCTGGTGGACGTCCCATAGTTGGTGATCGAAGTGGGGGCTGCACAAGGCAGAGGCCTTCTTGGGCGGGAGGGTTTTCGAGCTAGCCTCTTGCGGGTTTTTGTTACAGTCCCTGAGCATATGTGTGACGGTTGCAGCTTGAGTTTAGCATATTTTGCATCGGTCTGAGGTACAGGCACATAGAACACGTGCTTAATTGGGCTAAATAAGCATCTTATGGTTCATACACTGTTATCCTTTATGGCATAGTCTTCTTAAATAAGTAGTGTAATACTGTTCTCCTAGTTTCTTCGAGTTCACCTTGGATTCTGATATATTTTTGCAAAACAACTGCATCTCGATCTAACGACAGGCTACATTAAATACGAAGCGAATACGAAAGTTCTGTGCTGAACTTCGATATCTCTGCAAAACGTTTGCACGGACCATTGAAGGCACCACCCTTATTACTTGGCGCAGAGGAGTGAGCATGTTCTTCTCAAATATTTCTATTTTGCTGGCCTATCGCATAATGATCATCCTTAGGCAATTTAGGTAAAAGTGCTCTTTTAGTCGTCAATTGATTACGCATTTAAATTCACGTTTCTATGCGCGCAAAATTAATTTTGCAGGGAAAGATAAAATGGCGCAAGGTTTGTGTTAATTAAACTTGAAAAACGGCAAAGAACAACATTAACTCGAAAAACGGGAAAGAACAAGCGCACTGTCGTGCGTTTACTTACGCCATTTCCAAGGTTAACGTCAGAATTACAATACAACGGATTACGTTTGGTAAAGACATGCCTGCTTTGTACACCCACTCTCTCGTATTAACAACAGCAGCTCAACAAAATGGTAATCCTTCTCGCCGGCTACTGACTGGAACTAGGCCTGCCTGCAAGATTTCCATGCTTTTTCAACAGCTGCAGCCATTGTTCCTTTCTTCCTTTCCTAATCTATCTTTCTAGACACGCGCTTCCGTAAAAAAAGAAATCAGTGTGCTGAAACACGTTTAAACGGTCTTTCTCTGCTGCATCCCACTTGATGTCTGTCCTCCGTCTCATTGTCGCTTGCTCAGTAACAAAAGCCTAATCTCGGCTTGAAGAACGTGCAAACCCTCGTGCTAGTTTGTCCATCACTAATAACCGAGTTGGAACAAACACACCAGCGTGCTACGCGCCCTAGTGTGCTATCTAACAATGCTTGTGCTGCTTACAAAGGCTGAAGCTAAGCAATCGTTACTCATTTCCGATTTTCCGTTTGAATCTGAAATTAAAAAAAAAATCACAGCATATCCACGGGGTGAATGATGATGAGTGGGCGAAGCTCCGGAGGGAATCATCGGTAAACCGTGAATCTTTCGCGTAAATCGCCCAGTCGATCATCATGTAAAGGCGTGAGAAACACTGTATTCGTACGCTGGGATCTCGCGTTTAAGGGGGATATGCTGTGCTAGAGCCAGGCCTGAGCGGAACTGCAGGACAGTGACAGCGTAAGCAGGAGGAGCTACTTTCTTAGAGGCCACTTTAAACGCTTGAGGAAACTAGTGCAAGTAGAAGTGGTAGGTATCTCCTGCGCCATAACTTATCATTTTGCCAAGTAGGGAAGTACCCACTACGCCATAATTACCAGTGCCTCCGTAATGGGTTCAAAGCTACAAAGCACGCAGCTCTGTGTTCTTTCAAATGATGCCTCGACCTCGTTATACAATCCATTTTCGCGTCGTGTAGCGGTGTATTACTATTTTTCAACGTAACATTACGTTTGTTAATGCGATTCCGCGGGAGACATTATACCTGTTTAGGTCTTTTAGCGATAATTTTTCAACCACAGGCGTAGCTCAGTCAATAAAGAAAAAAAAAAAAAAAACAGGCGTAGCTCAGTGGTAGAACGCTCGACTGCCACGCCGAGAGCCTGGGTTCGAATCCAGGCAGAGGACACAACTTTCGGAATTTTTTTTTATAAAAGTAGACGTGGCTACGTACATCACCAACAACGAACACCATGGGATGTACAGACCCACGCCCTAAGGCTCTTCGCCCCTAAAAAAAAACTTCTTCGATGCTAAGTATTTTCTTGTCTCACTGCATTTAAAGTTCGTTTATCGATGTTTGAAACTATGTAGTCGGTGCACACAGATGCGGAGACATGCAAGCCAAAAGCAAGTAATATCTGAAGCATTAACGTGCTAAACAAATACACAAATTTGAAGAACTTTATGAAGAAAAGGGACGCATAAACAGGTGGCCAGATGGGACGCTTCACACATGGAAATGTAAAAAGTGTTTGTCACATAACAACCAGGCCTAGCAAACTGCGAATTTGTTGTTGCCATCCTTAGAAAATATCCTTACGGTCCACATGAAAACAAATATGCACGCACTGTAAAAAATAACAGTCTCTAACTACTCCGTTTGGAGGGCAATCAGATCGCTACGCATGTGAGAAGCTTTTGGGGAGTCGCTAGACTCTCAACGTGACTCTTTTGAAATCGATCTTGTGATCCCCTTCTGCGATTCCCATCTCGCGTGCAGTGAGGTGTATGTTGACTACCGATTGCGGAATCCATGCGACTACCTCATTCTTTCCTGTAGTTATCGCTAGTAGTGAGTCTCTTTCGTACAAGTAACCCTGGCGTCCACTGGGTTCACCTTTTGACCACGCTGGTGTCCACAAATTCCCTGGCAAGAGTTATGTAACCACTTCGCACTACTTGACAATACACTCGGAAACAAATAATACGACCCGACCCCACCCCTCCCCTCCCCCTTACAGGATAGTCATTCGACCACGATAGAAAGGCGGTCGTATGCACATGACCCTCATATAGAACGAGCTAGGATTCATGCATTCTTCGTTCATTCTTTATTCCTTAAAGACCCCGACACGGGGTATTACTCAAGGGGTGGGTTTACAAAAAATAAAACATTACTATAAAACAAATACAGACACTTGTTCCGCGAAAGCAGATGGACAGGCGATGGCAGCGATGTCGTAGGGGAGGCCGTTCCAGTCTACAACCACACGAGGGAAAAAAGACGAAAATGTGACAGTGCTGACTTTGTGGCGAGCAGAATTTAAACAATGACCTGTGCGATGTGACACGCGTGCTGGCGGCGAGATGTATGGTGCGATGGCAAGAGAACTGTAAAAAATTTGTGAAATAATGATAAGCTGAAAATGCGACGTCGACACGAAAGAGATGGTAGATTGGAGGCTGATTTTAATGACGATATGCTGATGTCGTATGAATATGCTGAATGAATGAACCTAGCAGCGCGATTCTGAACGGATTCAAGGGCGTTGATGAGGTAATTTTCATGCGGGCACCAGATGGGAGAAGCGTATTCAAGTTTAGGGCTGATGAAAGATGTGTATGCTAAATGTCTTACGTGAGGAGGAGCTTTTAGTAAATGACGTTTAAAGAATCCTAGCTTTTTGTTAGCAGATGCTACGATGTTGCTGATATGTAAACACCAATCAAGTTCATTAGTTATAGTTATGCCTAGGTATTTGAAGAACTTGACTGATTCGATGGGTTCGTTATTTATTATATAAGATGTGAGAAACGGATTGCGACGGCGGGTTATTGACATAGCCTTGCACTTAGAAGGGTTTAGTAGCACTAGCCATTTATCACACCAGTTTTGAATATTGTTTAGGTCAGTTTGGAGTAAATTTTGGTAATTTGTATTAGATATAGTGCGGTAAACAACACAGTCGTCAGCAAATATGCGAATATTACTAGAGACACAGAGGGGTAGATCATTAATATATATTAAGAAAAGAAGGGGACCTAGCACAGAACCTTGCGGAACACCTGATGTTCCTGGAAGTTGGTTAGAAAAGGAGTTGTTTATTTGCACAAACTGAGACCGGTTGGTCAAAAATTGTTTGATCCAGTTTAGAACGTTAGGATGAAGGTTAAGATGTGAAAGTTTTAGCAGTAGTCGCTGATGAGCTACCTTGTCAAATGCCTTAGCGAAATCGAGGAAAATTGCATCAGTCTGTATATTAATATCGAGATTTAAGTGTAAGTCATGAACGAAGATGGCTAATTGTGTTTCACATGAGAGTCCTTTTCGAAAATCATGCTGTGAAGAGTGAAAAAACTTATGAGAGTCAAGAAAATCCATTATGTGGGAGAATATGACATGTTCCATGAGTTTGTAAGGGATGCTTGTTATGGAAATTAGGCGGTAGTTTACTGGTGATTCTCTATTACCTGATTTGTAGACTGGAACAACCTTGCCCAACTTCCATTCTGTTGGCAGCTTGCCTGTGGTTAATGACTGGGAAAACAGCAAAGTTAGAAATGAAGCAGAAATAATTTTGGTATTTTTCAGAAGTTTAGAAGTGATTTTGTCAGAGCCAGCTGATGATGACAATTTGAGCTTATCAATTAAACAACAAATACCGTCTACGGAGAAGGAAATGTCAGGCATCTCTGGCATGACTATGGTAGAAAAATCTGGAAGAGGGTCGTTTGATTCTGTGGTAAAAACTGATAAAAATGTTGAGTTCATGATGTTAGCGCAGTTGAAGTCCGGTAGGGGATCAACTGCTGTGTTAGGAATAGTGACTGTGCGGTGTGACTGCGGATTTATAATTTGCCAAAGTTTCTTTGGGTTATCTGACATCATGCGATGAAGGTCGTTATGATAGGAGTGCTTAGATGTACGAATCGCGTCCAAATATTTGCGTTCTGCTTCATAATATCTGTCCCATGTGCCAGGTTTCGGATTCTTTTTAGCGGATCGAAACAAGCGTTTCTTTTTGTTTTCCAGATTTTTAAGTGATTTAGTAAACCACGGCTGATGCCGGTTTGTTGGTACGGTGCATGTTGGGATATACTGATCTGCCAGGCTGTTAAGTTTATCTTTAAAAGTTATTTTCCAGTTATTTTCTACAGACTGTAAATGAAAGCGTGATTCGAATGTTTCGTAGAAGTCATGCAGTTCTCGGTTTATCGCGTCGTAATTGCCTTTATCACACAGGCGAATTACCTTTTTATAAGGGCGGCGTAAAATGGGAGCTAAAGCGAAGGTGGCGTGGATGATTTTATGATCACTAATTTCCCGACGATAGTCAAATATAGTAACGTTGTCAGGATGAGTGGTTAGTATAAGATCTAAGATGTTCTCGGTAGTCTCAGTTACACGTGTTGGTTTGGTGACCAGTTGAGTTAGGTTAAAGTTTATGACAAACGTCAAAGAACTCATTAGAACCGGCTTGGTGACCAGTTGAGTTAGGTTAAAGTTAGGACAAACGTCAAAGAACTCATTAGAACCGGCTTGGTTTGAGCGAGGCAGCGCTGCAGACCAGTTGATATTTGGGTAATTAAAATCACCAAAAAGTATAATACGGGCATTCGGATACTTTTTAGTTAACTGGCTTAAGACGTTGTTAAGTTTCTAAGGGAAATCAGCAGGACCCGTATTCACAAAAATGTCCGTAAGAGAAAATTAGAGCCAATACTGATGCCGGACATATCATTAGCGAAGCCCGCTGGCCAATGGCAAAAAGCAATACGAAAGAGAAGCTTTGTGAATTCGGCCCCAGGTCTGTTTGGAGGGCGATAGCACACACCAAGAAGTAGTAGTTGTGGACTAATGTTGAATTTTAACCATAAGCTTTCTAGTTCAGAGGACACGTTTACTTGTGAGCAGGATAATTGCTTATTTACAGCGATGAGGACGCCCCCCCCCTAGACCCTTGCCTATCCTTGCGAAACACTACAAAGTTTGAAAAGTCTACAAGAATTTCCGTGTCGGACACGTCATCACTGAGCCATGTCTCGGTGAGTACAAGAAGGTTACTTTCAGAAGATGACAAAAAACCGGATATTTTATCAAGTTTCGGAATAAAGCTACGTATGTTAGAAAAAATGACGGATAGAAAAGGGGGTGGTCCAGGATTACATGCAGGAAGTTGAGGTGGGTGTCGGTTGCTACGGGGTAGCTATAATTACTTGACTTGTTGGCTTGATTTGTCAAAAAAGTATCGCTTGAGACCAAAATGTAAGGTTTTATACCGTAGTGAAAAAGGTGTCGATTTGCTTTTCCCAAACGCGATAAGGTGCTCACGCGCGGTCTGAGTTTGTTTTGAAAAATCTTCGCCAATGCTGTAAGCAGTCCCTTAAGCTTTCGACCATTGTGCAGAATTGCTTTTTTGGTTTTAAAGTTACTGAATTTAACAATGATGGGGCGGTTATGGTCTGGATTATGGCGTCCAAGGCGATGGGCACGTTCGATGTCTTCCGTTTGAACATTGGAATGTAGATGTTCGGAGCAGTGGCGAATAATTATTTCCTCAGATCGCGCGAACGATTCGCTAGAAGAAGTGTCTGGTATGCCATAAAACAAGATATTATTACGCCTGGAGCGATTTTCTGCATCATCCAGTCTATCTTCCACCAAAGCGACGCGTCTAGTGGTTAAGTCAGAGTCGGCTTATACGCTCAGCAGCTATTGTCGAATTGGTTCAATGTGCTGACAGCTGGTTTCTACAGTAGCCAACCTTTTTTTCAGTTCCGCAAGGGTGTTAGTCATTTCTCTTAGCTGAGATTTTAAATCTTGTACGTTTACAAGTCACTTCGACTGTCCTGCCGACAGCTTTTTTAGTTCCGCCAAGACGGCAGCCATGTCGGGACCAGGATTTGTCTCACTATCTCCAGCGAGCAGCAGAAGAGAGCGTACAACCGAAATACAATCACAAACAATCATTAACAAACACGGTGGGCTTGGTAGCTGGACAAGAAAGTAGTTAATGTTATTTTAGCAAAAAGGCTGCATGGTTGACTAACCTGCATGGCGAGAGGAAACTGGTGAGGCGTCTGTTTAGCGGCACAGCCACCAAGCCCACAGCGGAAAACAGAAGGGGGAGGCACTTTTATAGCCGGCGATCCAAGTAGTGTCGCCGTCGATGGTGTCTGCCAGGTTGGACTGATGATGGAAGGCTGCGAGTGCGCTGTCTCCATCCACTCCCAAAGAGTGGTGGATGGCAGGGATGTGCGCAACTCGCACCTGTCATTGCCACGAGCAGGCGTTTTGATTGCAGATCCGGCTCAAAGTTCCGTTGATACCAAGCCAGCGGGTAGGCCTCACGCCTTTGGTGAACGCACGGTGCTGTTGCGGGGTGGCGGTACGCATGCGCGTTGGGTACTCAGCGGAGAGATGGGGCCAGGAAGGAGCATCAGAAACGCTGCTCGGACTATCACCTGCATGGCGAGAGGAAACTGGTGAGGCGTCTGCTTAGCGGCACAGCCACGAAGCCCACCCTTGCTACTCAACCATGCTCTTCACAAGGTCTAGTGAGCATGTCGACTGACTACCTAGAGGCCGAAATAGCATAGTCGTGGATGCGTAGTCGTGGGGTCAAATATTATGTTGTCCAAGATCGAAATATACATTGTTCCTTTGTTCTTTCTCTAAGTCCATATTTCTACACAAGCGTTTCCATAAATCAGCAGTGTAAAAAATAATTCACTTTGGTCACGCAATGAAATACGACATTTCAGTCAACCTTCCTTTTTCGTGCAATTGTCGGTTACTAAGAAAAGCCTATTTCAGTCTACTTACTTAAAGCAGTTAGCCATTCTTGACGATAACAGAGCACCTGTATGCGAGAAAACGACTAAATGGAACAATTGTAGCGGCGCCTTTTTTTGTTTTCTGTGGGTACCTTTTCTATATGACGTCAGCTTATGTATTTTGTGTACTCGATGACTGCTACAGCTCATAAATAAAGTAAATTAGATAAACTCTGACAAGAAATAAATGTGCAGTAAGGCACAGTTGTTGCTACGTACTCCGTGGTGCTCACTGCGACACACTGTAAGTAGCGAAGATCGTGTCCTCAAGTCCTGTTTTCGAAGCGGTGATAGACTCCGACAAAGGTGAAAAATCGATCTAGGCAAATTTGGTATTTCCCTTTAGGGTACGCTTAGGTGATTCGCTTGAGTCAAATGAACAGCGAAATGTGCATTACTTTTGAATGCCAACTTACAGAAACAAACAAAAAAGAACAAAAGAAGTTCCACTGATAAATTGACAACTTTCAGCGAATATTTTATAACATATGCTTGCGAAAATATTCATGACCCCGTTCTTTCAACTCAAGACCACAGTAATGGGAGGCGAGTTACGGGAATAGATCAGTGTAGGATCATACAGATTTTGAGAAGTGGTCCCTAGTTTTCTGGTTTTACCTTGTATCGCATCACAAATCCCGGTGTCGTATGCGTTGTAGCAGAAAAAAAAGCACCTGCAAAAACTTGAAAAGGTGCGAAGCAGTGATGCATCACTTATACCTGCAGGAACACATAAGTAGCTGCTCTGAGGCGGTTTTTATTAGTTGTGCACTTGTTTTGCCCTGTGGATAGAAAATGCAGGTCCATCCTGAATGCAGTGCAGTCAGACAGTGTATGTGTAGTGTTCTCGTGTCAGAAGAGTTTTCAGCAAATTTATGTTAATTATTGCAATTAGATCGTCAGTGTTCATGTCTCCCCTTATCCCAAATCATGCTACTTTAATCGGTTTTGGCGAAATATCTACTTGCCTTAGCCCCGTTTTGAGCACCTATTTGAGATAGTCAACGCGACGACGTTAGACGCCGACAGCACGGGCTCATAAGGTGCTTCGCACCTATCAACATCATTATCATCATGATCACCTTGAAAGCAGTGCTCGAATTTTCTTCTCTTACGCTTTGGCTACACAAGCGCAAGCGCGCGTTTCTGCCACGCGCACGCGCTTCAGTGTGCGCTTGGCGAACGCAAAAGTGGATTCATCTGACAAATATCAATCATATGCATTTTCTACCAAAAAAGAAGGAAAGAAAGAGACATAGAGAAGAAGAAAAAAAAAAGAACCAATGATAGGAACAAAGAAAAGAATGCTTGTAAAGGAAGCCAGTAAAAAGAATAAAATATCCTGCAGATCCACCCACTGTGGCAACTGGTGTCATGCGAAGCAGTCAACAGTGAAATTGCCTATGAAGAACCCTTTGGCATGCAGCCAACTGTTACGAGTATGATCATTATTTTCATGCAACGCAACCGTACCCACTCATGACTAGTCCTAACTTGGATTAATCACGAACGTCGGCATCACCATGGCGACGGAATGGTACCTCATGGTACGATGCAACGCTAGAACTCAGTTTCGTCCGAGGTACAGGCATATACTTTTTCGAAAAAAAAAATGTGGTTGATCCCTCTGCCATAGGAATCTTTATAAGACGAAAGTGAAACCTGTCTTCGCGAGGTTGCGGAATGCATAAGTGGCAATCTGGCGAATCGAGCGGCGGGAGATGGCTCGGGTACTGTTAACATGTGAAAACACTTAATCTGGACATCAGCGGCACCTCGACACGGCACAGGTATTCTCGACAGTTCTACACGAGAGAAATTTTTCCAACGACTCACATTACACTCGAAACATTGAACTGCATGCGCCAGAGCCCTGCGCAAGTCTGCCATAAACAACGATCATCCGCAAATGGTGACGCCTTGCCGATCGTTTCCTGAAAACACACCCCACTAAAACGAAAGGCCAGTCATTTGCTTGTCTAGGGCCGTCTTTGCGATTCTGAAGCAGTGGGCGTCGCAACTCAACACACCTTGCCTCGCAAGACAAATTTTGTAGCGACCGCGTTCGTACTTTGCCCCTGGAACGCGCCGTCACGATGCCGCCACGGCCCTCACTTCCTCGGCGGTTGAGGCGCGAGCGTTACCGAAGCGCTGACTGCCGGCGCGAATCAGCACGACAATCTGCTTCGCTCTATCTGTCGTTCCTAGGTGGCGGTACCCGCAGCGAACCTAACCAAACCAAGAGTGCAGTATAAGCGACGCGATATTAATTTAAGAGTAATTTTGCTTGTCAAACACCAGTTCACTGTACTAAATACCTTTGCTTTCACCGCGCGACAATTGAACGCAGCTTCTAGAGCGCTACAGTGAACATATAAAGCCCATCTGTTCCATGTGTGAGCGATGTTGCGGTCTGTGTTCCGAGAAGAGGTTGCCTAAGTACGCAGTGTGATTGAGGCTTTTGATCCTGTTCCGAACTCCATTTCGCTTCTGGGTGCTTGTGTCTGTTTACCTGACTTTTGAAGAGTCTATGAGCTTAAAAGTGCGAAGTGTTTTTTCTAATACTAGAGTGTTATTAATATGAGTGCAACTGTATAGTACAGTTTAAACGCATTTACTGAAATATTTCCATGCAATAAAGAAAAAAGTTGCGGTGGTGTGTCGGTAGGGCGTCCAGCTCCTTTCGTCAAATCCCGGTTGAAGGTGGGTTCGACTCCACCTTGGTGGAAATTTTTCAATGTGAGTGCAAGTCCGTTTTTTCAAAGATCCACTTCCGTTACAGGAAGTACGTCACTGATTTCTTGTCGACCCTGGCATAATTCATTTTCGTGTTAAAAAGAACTCCACGCGTCTGCAGGAAGTGAACCATGAGTGGGCGAAGCTGGGAATCGTTCTGTTTTACCGTAAATCACCCCTGACATTGCCCACTCATACATGTAAATGAGCGAGAACGCGTGTGTATATTTACACATGCGTTGTCATTTATGCTCCTGGTCTATATGTGATTCCTGCGCTCCCACATAGTAGATTGTGCCCACCTCCGGACTAATTTAGTTAACGCGCACGCTGCGAATCTCTATGGTTCA